>OY740788.1:77325964-77553464 GCA_963514005.1 Raja brachyura | reverse complement strand
TGAAGGGGAAATCATGCTTGACTAATCTTCTGGAATCTTTTGAGGATGTAACAAGTAGATTTGATAAGGGAGAGCCAGTGGATGTGGTGTACCTGGACTTTCAAAAAGCCTTTGACAAGGTCTCGCACAAGAGATTAGCGTGCCTAATTAGAGCACATGGTATTGGGGATAGGGTATTGACATGGATAGAGAACTGGTTGGCAGACAGGAAGCTAAGAGTAGGAATTAACGGGTCCTTTTCAGAATGGCAGGCAGTGATTAGTGGGTTGCAGCAAGACTCAGTGCAGGCACCCCAGTTATTTACAATATATATTAATGATTTGGACAAAATAATTAAATTAACATCTCCAAGTTTGCGAATGACACAAAGCTGGGTGGCAATGTGAGCTGCGAGGAGGATGCTATGAGGCTGCAGGGTGACTTGGATAGGTTGGGTGAGTGGGCAGATGCATGGCAAATGCAGTATAATGTGGATAAGTGTAAGGTTATCCACTTTGGTGACGAGAACACGAAGACAGATTATTATCTGAATGGTCACAAAAAGCTAGTGTAACTCAGCGGGATAGGCTGTCCTGCTGAGTTACTCCAGCTCTTTGTGTCCATCTTTGGTTTAAACCAGCATCTGCAGTTCCTTCCTACACATTATCTGAATGGTGTCAGATTAGGAAAAGGGGATGTGTAACGAGACCTGGGCGTCCTTGTACATAAGTCATTGAAAATAAGCATGCAGGTACAACAGGCCGTGAAGAAAACAAATGGCATGTTGGCCTTCATAGCGAGTCGATTTGAGTATAGGAGCAAGGAGGTCCTACTGCAGTTGTACAGGGCCCTGCTGAGACCACACCTGGTGTATCCTATTTTGAGGAAGGACATTCTTGCTCTTGAGGGAGTGCAGCGTAGGTTCACCAAGTTAATTCCCGGGATGGTGGGACTGACATATGATGAAAGAATGGATCGACTAGGCTTATATTCACTGGAATTTAGAAGGATGAGAGGGGATCTTATAGAAACATATTAAATTCTTAAGGGATTGGACAGGCTATATGCAGGAAAAATGTTCCTTATGTTGGGGGAATCCAGAACCAGGGGTCACAGTTTAAGAATAAGGGGTAGGCAATTTAGGACTGAGAGGAGGAGAAACATTTTCACCCAGAGGGTTGTGAATCTGTGGAATTCTCTGCCACAGACGCCAGTGGAGGCCAATTCACTGGATGTTTTCAAGGGAAAGTTAGTATAGCTCTTAGAGCTAACAAAATCAAGGGATATGGGGAGAAAGCAGGAATGGGGTACTGATTTTGGATGATCATCCATGATCATATTGAATGGCGGTGCTGGCTCGAAGGGCCGAATGGCCTACTCCACCTATTTTCTATGTTTCTATGTAATAGACAGCATATGCAAGAATCTGATGCATAGTATGTTCAAGTAATAGATTCAGTATATGCAAGAATCCAGAGGTCACGAGGCAGATGAAGGGTCTCAACCCAAAAGATTGCCTTTCCATTTTCCTCCAAAGATGTTGCCTGACCCACAGAGTACTTCCAGCAGATTGTTTGTTACTCTGAATAGATTTTTGTGTTACTATTCCCATAGATGTAACCTGGGTTTTTTTAGCATTTTATTTTAGCATCTGGTGCTTTTGTTTCATGGAATATAGTTAGCTATTGAACATTATTATACATAGACAAGAATCAGCAGATGCTGGAATCTTGCACAGAACAGTGCTGGATTAACTCAGTGGATGAGCCGACATCTCTGGAGAACATGTTTAAGAAAGAACTGCAGATGCTGGAAAAATTGAAGGTAGACAAAAGTGCTGGAGGAACTCAGCGGGTGAGGCAGCATCTATGGAGAGAAGGACGTTTCGGGTTGAGACCCTTCTTCAGACTGATGTCGGGGGGGTGGGGGCGGGTAAAAGAAAGGAAGAGGCGGTAGTCAGTGTATTTGTGGGAGAGCTGGGAAGGAAGGAGGAAGCAAGGACTATCTGAAATTGGAGAAGTCAATGTTCATACCGCTGGGGTGTAAACTACCCAAGCGAAATATGAGGTATGGAGGAGGCCCAGGACAGAAAGGTCAAATTCGGAATGGGAGGGGGAGTTGAAGTGCTGAGCCACTGGGAGATCAAGTTGGTTAGTGCGAACTGAGCAGAAGTGTTGGTCGAAGCGATCCCCGAGCCTGCGCCTGGTCTCGCCGATGTAGAGAAGTGGATCAGTAGATGAGGTTGGAGGAGGTGCAGGTGAATCTCTGGCTCGCCTGGAAAGACTGCTTGGGTCCTTGGATGGAGTCGAGGGGGGAGGTAAAGCGATAAGTGTAGCATTTCCTTGCAAGGGAAAGTACCTGGGGAGGGGGTGGTTTGGGTGGGAAGGGACAAATTGACCAGGGATAGATGACATTTCGGGTCTGGACCCTTCTACAGACTTTACTGCGGGGGGTGGGGGGGGGGGCGGGGTGGAAGTATTGTCTGGTCCTAGAAGTTTCTAAACTGAGGAGTTAACTAAGAATAAACCACAATGGTGGGTGCAAAAAGATCTATAGGCTTGGTTAGTCAAAAATTGTTAATATACTTTCCTGAAAGACATAAAGTGCTTGAATTTAAATTCTCCAGCAGGCAGAGGCTCAAACTTGTTTCTCTGGATCAATGGTCCTATACACTGGCTGCTGGTTTAGTAACTTGACTGCAAGATGGCTAGGATACACAAAAAACAATGACTTGTGTTTATTTAAACCTTTCATGCTGTCACTACTTTGTGTTTCAATTTTGCTAACAAGTATCTCACTTGGTAATTTATCAAGCGAGATACTATAGTTCATTTCCATTTGCAATACCTTCCTTAACCCTCTATATTACCTCATCAAAGAATTCAATCAAGTTTATTTGTTTAGACATACAGCGTGGAAACAGGCCCTTCGGCCCACCGAGTCCACGCCGACCAGTGATCTCGGAGAAAAGCCACGAGGTTACGGGGAGAAAGTACAGACAGCTTCCGTAGTCGGGATCGAACCCAGGTCTCCGGCACTGCAGGCGCTGTAGGGCAGCAACTCTACCGCTGGGCCACCACGCCGGCCCACGTTAGTCACAAGTGATTTGACTTTATCAAATCCATGCTGGAATTTATTAATTAACCCATATTTTACCAAATGACAATCAGTTTTGTTCCCAAGGTTGGTGCCTTGAATTCATATAGCTTTTTCTTAACAATTTCACAACCTCGCCAAAGTGGTTTACAATTAGTTGTTCTTTTTTGTGGTCATGGGTATAACATGGGAGGTATCGCTGCTAGTAACTAATTTGTGCATGGCCAGCAATATGATCAGTAATTTACCCTGTCGAGAGCATTAATTATTTTCTCAAGGCATTTGTCCGGAAATGTCTTTGCATTACTCCAAACAATAATTGAGTCTCATCAGAAAATTTATCTTCTCACATTTAGAATATTATTATTTTCTCCATTTTATCCTGGCCCCATTTTCTCTCAAATGAGATCAGTGGTATTGTAGTTTTCAAAATTAATTCCCAGTGTGATTTTTCAACTTAATTGGTTTGGAACAAACTCCAGATAAACCAGGTTTTAATAATCCCAGTGCAAAATGCCGTGATCTAGGTCTCAGCCCGAAATGTATACCATTTCTCTTCCTCTGCAGATGCTGTCTGATCCACTGAGCTCCTCTAGATTTTTGTTCCAGATTCTAGCATGTGCAGTCTCTGGTGACTCCATTATACTAATCGTAATTACCCTTAACCTTGTTGTTTGAAAGTCCATTCCATTGTGCTCACCGAGGTTTGTGACCTCCTGCAGCCTTAAACAAATCTTAGTTTGTGAAGTCAAGTGTATTGTCATGTACAAGTATGCGGAGGTACAGCTACAATGAAAATCTTGTTTGCAGCATCATCACAGACTCATATAACACAACTCAATTTTAGCCATCATATGCTGCTGGCTCTGGAGAGGGTCCAGAGGAGGTTTACAAGGATTATCCCAGGAATAAGTGGGTTAACATATGATGAGCGTTTAATGGCACTGGGCCTGTACTCGCTGGAGTTTAGAAGAATGAGGGGGGGACCTCATTGAAACGTATAGAAAAGTGAAAGGCTTAGATAGAGTGCATGTGGAGGATGTTTCCACTAGTGGGAGAGTCTAGGAATAGAGGTCATAGCATCAGAATTGAAGGATGTTCCTTTAGAAAGGAGGCGAGGAGGAATTTATTTAGTCAGAGGGTGGTGAATCTGTGGAATTCTTTGCCACAGAAGGCTGTAGAGGCCAAGTCAGTGGATATATTTAAGGCAGAGATAGATAGATTCGTGATTAGTACGGTTGTCGGAGGTTTTGGGGAGAAGGCAGGAAAATGGACTTAGGAGGGAGAGATAAATCAGCTATGATTGAATGGTGGCGTAGACCTAATGGGCCGAATGGCCTAATTCTAGTCCTATTACTTATGATAACCTGAATGGGCACAAGGATTTATGGTCTAGATTTCAAAGTGCAAGCATTCATAGAGTAAAATTATCTATTAAGACACAACCACCATTTAGTATTATTTTTTAAGGAGATCATCCTCTTGGCTAAAGCCTTCCCCTCCCCCTTGTATAATGAATATATCTCTTTGACAAGGTGTCCAGATTCCTTTGACAGCACCCCCACCCTTCCCTCTGCATAGTATCACCCATCCCTCCTCCATCACTGAAGCATCCATTCACGAAATAATATTTATAATTAGGTATGTTTCCTTTGAAGCTGGCATTTACAAGAATTTACATAGCTCAATAGAGTGCTCTGAATTGATACTGAAATAATGCAACATCGTACAGGAACCATCCCAATGTTGTTTAGTTTAGAGATACAGCACGGAAACGGGCCCTTCAGCCCACTGAATACGTGCCAACCAGCGATCCTCGCACGCTTACAATATCCTACACACACTAGGGACAATTTACATTTATAGAAAGCCAATTAACCTACAAACCTGTATGTCTTTGGAGTGTGGGAGGAAACCAAAGATCTCGGGAAAAAAACCATGTGGTCACGGGGAGAACGTACAAACTCCGTACAGACAGCACCCGTAGTTGGGATCGAACCCGGGTCTCTGGTGCTGAAAGTGCTGTAAGGCAGCAACTCTACTGCTGTGCCACTCTGTTGGAGTTATAGTCAATTAGAACAAAAACAAGTCACATGGCCTACTGTGTCTATGCGCTTTTCAAGTGCTTATCTAAATGCAACTTAATGTTGAGAAATAACTGCCTCCATGACCCCTTCAGGTAGTGCGTTCCGGATCCCAACTGGGTGAACAAAGATCTCTTTCATATCTCCTTAAATTTCCTATGTCAAGTTTATTGTCATATGCATACGTATGGTGAGGCACAGGTCCATTGAAAATCTTGTTTATATAGCATCACAGGCACATAGACTCAGAGAACACCCAGGAGCAGGCAGAGTGGACATTCTCCATGCCCAATGCTAAGTGGAAAAGCTTCTCATTATCTATCTTAGTACAAAAGCAATATTTTGCCTCTGAGAGGCTCCTTATAACTGCTGTTGGATAGGATCCAGGCACTACTAACAATATGCTAAATATTTAATTTCAATATAAATTGTGCAAAAAGTTAAGTTAACTTGTAAGTGTACATTTCGTGATAGATCAAAATCAAAATATTAAAATTAAACATATTATTAACATTAATCTCATTCCATAACATATGGAGGAAATCAACCTGATACATTTATGCCCTTCAGAAAAAAATCTTGACTTTATGACCCAGCAAGCCATTCGGTTCAATGAATGGGTAATAATTCGTGGTCTGAGTGGTGGCACCATTGAGTGTGGCAGCCTCGCCTACAGCTGTCTGTCCTTTCATCCTTTTTTTAATTTTTAGTTTGTCAAAAAGTTTTGTGTTGGAGGTCTTTTAGTCTTTTTATGTGTTGGGGGGGGGGGTGGAATGGGGAAACTATTTTTCACATTCGCTACCTGGTCGAGGATACGTCTTTCCTCCGAGCCGCATCTTCGCCCCCTCCTCGTGGCCTACCATTTGGATTGGCGCGGCCTTTCCTGCCGGAGATCGCTCAGAGCTTCAGCTTTAGCAGTGATGCAGCACTGAAGTACCACCGTGGAGCAGGCAATGCCTTACTAGGGTCGCCATGTTGGAAGCTCCGGAGTGCTGGGACTGCCGACTCTAACAGCGTGGAGCTGTGATCTGCGGAGCTTCCAGCCGCGGGCGGCGCTGATTTTACCATTGCCTTGGGATCTTTCGCCGAGGTCGCCAGTGTTGGAGATTCGCCCAGCTCAGCCTGTGGACTTCAAGAGCCACGGTCTCCGGTAGGAAGGGGCTGATTCGGACCTTCAAGCCGCTGAGAGTGTTCTTCTGACGCCGGAGTACCATCATCCAGCGAGAGGTCCTTAAAAATCGGGCCGCCAGTGCGGCGACTACGGAGGCCTCAATAGGCCCCAACCACGGGTGAACAAGAGGAAAAGGACTGAACTTTGTTGCCTTCCCTCACAGCGGGAAACGTTGATTCTGCTGAGGGGGGGATGTTTTTTATGTTTAACTAGACAAAGTGTGACCCGTTGGGTCCCAGCATCACATGGGAGGGCTGGTCCCCCAACGCAATATTCCACCTCTCCACCAATTCCAGTATTGGTGACCAATGGGGGATGCTTTCTGAAGTGCTAGTATGGGTGTTGTGGGCTGGACTGGTTTCCAGAGGGCTAGTATGGACATTGTGGGCCGAATGGATTCTTGGGCTGCTGACTCAGTCATTCAAGCCTGTTGTGCTCGCTGTTCACTCAGGCTGGTGGGCTGGCAGTTGACTCACGGCTATTCCTTGAAATTGTGTTTCAAGCAGGGTGCAAGGCCACCAAATTCAAGTGCAGTTTCTTACCACTTCAAGCAGGGTGCAAGTACACCAAATTAAAGTGCAGTTTCATACCATTTCAAGCAGGGTGCAAGGCCACTAAAGACAGCGTATTTTCGTGACCTCTCCCTCCTCCATCTTGCAGAGACTGAGCCATGCCCACACTTCTGGTTTTTATAGTCCCTCCCCCTCCCACCAGAAGTGGCATGGCCTTCATGGCGTGGTTGACAGGAGAGAGAATCTCAACATTTTTTAAAACACTAATAACTCTTTTATTTTTCTTTGATGGGAAAAATCCTCGGCACCTGATGAGCAGAGGGGGACTGAGTAAGATGGCCAAAAATCACAACCATACGTGGTAGCATTTTTTCTAAAATCAATATAAAGCACAAACAGGAAGTGGTCAATATTAGACCTTTAATTATATAGAAGGCAAGGCAACTTTAATTAGGCAAGGCAACTTTAATTAGGCAAGGCAACTTTAATTAGGCAACACAGCTTTAGCATTTCCAAACCAAAGGCAACACAGCTGTAGCATTTCCAAACCAAAGGCAACACAGCTTTAGCATTTCCAAACCAAAGGCAACACAGCTTTAGCATTTCCAAACCAAAGGCAACACAGCTGTAGCATTTCCAAACTATATTTCCAAACCACAGTAAGGGCACTATTAAGGTCAGTAAAACCACTCACAGTTTAGTAGACATGTGTTCAGTGTTATTCACAACTCAGACTGAGAGATGTGACCCTCTCGCTCCCCCATCTTGCAGTGATGGACTGAGGCACTCAACACATCTGGGTTTTATAGTCCCTTCGGAAGGGGCGTGGCCTTCAGGTGCGAGAATCTCAACATTTTTTAAACACTAATAACTCTTTTATTTTTCATCGATGGGAAAAATCTTCTTGTCTTACGCAGCGGTGGGGGAGTAAGATGGCCAAAAATCACAACCGTAAGTGGCACCGTTTTTTCTAAAATCAATATACAGATCAACAGGAAATGGTCAAGATCAGACTTTTAGTAATATAGATGTTAAATTATATAGTGTTGTGTTTAACTTACTTGTGTGCTGCATGGTAACTCAAATTTTACTGCATCAATTGGTGTATGTGACAATAAATGTCCTTTGTCCTTTAAATGCTGACCTTGCTAGCAACATCATGTGAATGCATAAAATAAATTACATTTAGATTGCCTTTGTATCACCACCTCTTCAATGGAGAATCAGCAACATACTTCATGGTATCTAGTGGAAGTATAATTGTGCAAAAATGTATTGGACTCCTTTTCAAGTGAACACCATGGCGGATGAGCTGTTTCTGCTGGTGTTTCACTCAACTGTTGGATCGCAACCCAAACCCAGATGAGGAACCTTGACCAGCAAACTGGGCAGAGCTCTACGGCATGGAGTTAGGACAAAAATTAGCTTGAAGCTGTGGCTATTTACTTTTGAACATAAAGAATAGGATAACGTAGCAATGTTACAAAATTTTGAGATTTTAACAATCAAGTCTGCAATTTATCCCATCAGATAAAGAATAAAAAGAAGTTTAATTTGACACCTAATTCACTTTCATATCTTCAGTATTAAAAAAGTTATGGCTATTTTCATACTCGGAAATGAGCATTTTGTTCCCCATTGCCTTTCCATTGACTTAACACAAAAGCTGTGATCGAGGACAGTCAAAAGTCCATAACTTTCTTAAAAATTAAGAGAACTGAAAGAAAATGCCAGTTATTATAGATTGAAGTATTCTGAAACAAATATGAAACAATCTTACTTGGATGACCTGAAATTAAAGCATATAATTAGTTAGTTACCCAATTGTAGCTAATTAAAAAATTCAATTACTAGACCTAAACATCTGTCCATTTCTTAAGAAAAGATTAACATTTTTTAAAAGCCTGTGGCCAAATAACACACGCAAGAATTCACAATATAACATGATTTTTAAATCTCATTGTCATGAATTTATAGGCCAAATGGAAGGAATTTAGTGTTTAATTCCTGTAAATTAATGGCCATTTAAATCATCTTGCGAGTGGGATTTTGTGGAACGCGATCGATTGGAACGTTGCGGTTGCGGTGAATTTAAACCCCATATCGGCAGGAAAAATACTGCCGGTTCGTATGGGGCCTAAGTCACCTTTTTGCAACGTGAAATTTGGATTAAAGGCACCCTAAGAGGCACGTTTATATGTAAAATAAGCGGCTTTCCTTTACCTGTCCCGTATGTGAAATCCGTCCCCGTTGTCGGCGTTCACGGCCTTAGAGCTGATTTTTATTTTACTCCAGCGCTGAAATTGTCCAGCGATTTAAAAAAAAAATTGTCGGAACAATTCTGCAGCAAAATCTTGCACCACGAGACAGGTAGGAGAAAAAAACACATTTTAACCCCGCCCCCCCCCCCCCCCCCCCCTCAAAGCCGCCAAAGTCACGCACACGGCCAGTGACAGAACTGCAGCGCCGCTGAAGGTAAGTTTTGTAACATACCGAGATAACAGGGAGGCAATTCAGCCCCTTATGCCCACTCGGATATTCATTAAGATCATTGCTAACCTTCTACCTTAACGCCATTTCCTTCCTAATTCCCATATCCCTCGATTCATATACCGCCTAGAAATCTATCAGTTTTGAATGCAATCCATGACTGAGTCTTCGCCGTTCTCTGAGGTAGATAATTATAATAATTTACCAATCTTTAAAATTCTCATTATTCCCGTCCTAAATGGCTGCACTTGTACATTAACCTCGATTCTATGTGATTCAAGGAGCCACAAGAGACTGCAGGTGCTGGAAATGAACAAAAATCAAAGTGCTGGAAGAACTCAGTGGGTCAGCATTTGTGGAGGGAATGGACAAATTATGTTTCGGGTTAGAACCCTTCTTCAGCGTGATCAATATCAAGCAAACAAATGGATAGAGTCCTGGTTACTTTCTCCTTCACTTAAGTATAGAAATCATATTTGCTACCCACATTTGTTATCCTCCAATCTGCAGGAATCTTTTAAGAATCTGTAAAATTTAGCAAAATGAGAATCAGAGCATCCACTGTTTCCATAGCAACCTGTCTCAAAACTGCTGCGTAGATAATTAGGTTTTAGGATTCATCACTTTTTAGGCTCATTAACATATCTGGTAATATTCTTTCTGATAAAAAAATATTTTTTCTTCCTTGTTTGCACGGCACCCTTGGTTTTCAATATTTTTGTGTCTTGTTCCGTGAAAACATACATTTATTTAATTCCCCACCTCTCTGAGAGGGATTCACAATTGCCCTTGCTAGAATTTTATTCCCTTTTTATATATCTACTAGGCCAACTGCAGACCTGTTGGGTCTGCTCCCCCAACGCACCCATTCCCTACCCCTTGCCCCCACGGGAGGCGAGGTCCTCCAACTCAAGCTGTTCCCAAACGTAAGATTCCAGCACTCCCCTTGCCTTCCTCAGCAGTGATCTTTAAAATAAATTTCAATTGCACTAGCCCTGCGTGTTGCAATAGCAATTCGCCCTCCCCCTTCTAGTGAAGCCATTGTGCCGCCATCATTCGAAGCTGGTTGGTTTGAAATTCAAGGTAATTAATCAGTAATAAGTCGAGAAATAAAGCAAAAAATGTTCAGTGAAAGTGATCTCTTCTTTGAGGGGAAAAATGTTAATCAGAATATGGTGCTGGTTAAAAGGGCCGAATGGCCTACTCCTATACCTATTTTTCTATGTTTCTATCTATCCTTGACTTCCCCCACTGCCAGGGTGAGGCCAAATGAAAACTAGAGGAGTAGCACCATCTATTCTGCCTGGGTAGTCAACAACCAAATGGCATGAGCATTGAATTCTCCAATTTCAAATAACCTATTACTTGCCAGCTCTTGCCCCGCCACTTCTGTTCACCTCTTTGTACTGGTATCTCCCCTCTTCGGTCCACATGAAGGGTTCCAATCCAAAATGTCATCTACCCATTTCCCTCCACAAATGCTGTCTGACCAACTGAATAGAATAGAACACTTTATTGGCAGCGACATCTTCACGTGTCCATCTTCGTCCGTCGCTCGGCGCCATCATTGACCGTCGCACCAACCTCTCCAATCACGCTGCCGGGTCCTCTCTGGACGCTTCCATGGCGTCAATTGAGTCCCTCCAGCAGATTATTTGTTGCTCCAGATACCAGCGCCTGCAATCACTTGTGTCTGCAAATTCGCCATTGCCTTTGGCTGTCTGAGGGAATGGGTGTTTTAAGATCAGGTGGATTTCAACCAGGCACAATACTACCAGCAATAGTGGTCCATGTTATCCTTATGCTTCTAGGCTGTAACCTCCTCTCTCAGGTTAATTTCCCTACCAGTGTGACCCTAATTACACTCAATAGGCTTTGTAAGATAAGGAAGACTCGATAGACTCGGTTTATACTCTCTAGAATTTAGGAGATTGAGAGGGGATCTTATAGAAACTCACAAAATACTTAAGGGGTTGGACAGGCTAGATGCAGGAAGATTGTTCCCGATGTTGGGGAAGTCCAGGACAAGGGGTCACAGCTTAAGGATAAGGGGGAAATCCTTTAAGACCGAGATGAGAAAGACTTTTTTCACACAGAGAGTGGTGAGTCTCTGGAACTCTCTGCCACAGAGGGTAGTTGAGGCCAGTTCATTGTCTATATTTAAGAGGGAGTTAGATGTGGCCCTTGTGGCTAAGGGGATCAGAGGGTATGGAGAAAAGGCAGGTACGGGATACTGAGTTGGATGATCAGCCATGATCATATTGAATGGCGGTGAAGGCTCGAAGGGCTGAATGGCCTACTCCTGCACCTAATTTCTATGTTTCTAAGGAATTATGTTTGTATGCCTGATACCCAGGTTCCCAAAACAGATACTCAATTCTGAGCACTGCCATGGGAAGAGATGTCCAGGTGAACAGAGGGAAAGATTCATGTTTTCATAACCCCCTTGAAAAGTGAGATATCCAACTGACTTCCTTGGAATTCCTGGCCCATGGCTCAAGAAGAAGAAGGGGCACTGGGATGACACTGAGAACCTTGAGCCCATTCATGAAAGCACACAGAAGCCAAGCAAAACAGGAGGAAGTAGTACACAACCACACTAACCAGGAAATAGCTGCTCTTGAAGCTGGTAGTGCATTACATCATGCTTCTGTACCTCCTGCCCAACAAGTAGCAGCAACAACATTTCAAAGTTTAACATATTTGAAGATGTAATTGTTTGAAATGACCAATTATTGGAAGATCTGAAGGAACTATATATAGGTATGTTACAAAACTTACCTTGAGCAGGCTGCAGTTCTGCCGCTCCCCGTGTGCGCGACTTTGGCGCCTTTCAGAGGGGGGGGCGGGCTTAAAGTGGGGTTTTTCCACAGGCAGGGAAAATCGATGAATGTCGGGCGATTTCATAGAAACATAGAAATTAGGTGCAGGAGTAGGCCATTCGGCCCTTCGAGCCTGCACCGCCATTCAATATGATCATGGCTGATCATCCAACTCAGTATCCCGTACCTGCCTTCTCTCCATACCCTCTGATCCCCTTAGCCACAAGGGCCACATCTAACTCCCTCTTAAATATAGCCAATGAACTGGCCTCAACTACCCTGTGTGGCAGAGAGTTTCAGAGACCCACCACTCTCTGTGTGAAAAAATTCCTTCTCATCTCGGTCCTAAAGGATTTCCCCCTTATCCTTAAGCTGTGACCCCTTGTCCTGGACCTCCCCAACATCAGGAACAATCTTCCTGCATCTAGCCTGTCCAACCCCTTAAGAATCTTGTAAGTTTCTATAAGATCCCCTCTCAATCTCCTAAATTCTAGAGAGTATAAACCGAGTCTATGCAGTCTTTGTTCATAAGACAGTCCTGACATCCCAGGAATCAGTCTGGTGAACCTTCGCTGCACTCCCTCTATGGCAATAATGTCCTTCCTCAGATTTGGAGACCAGAACTGTACGTAATACTCCAGGTGTGGCCTCACCAAGACCCTATACAACTGAAGTAGTACCTCCCTGCTCCTATACTCAAATCCTTTTGCTATGAAATCTAACATACCATTGGCTTTCTTCACTGCCTGCTGTACCTGCATGCCTACTTTCAATGACTGGTGTGCCATGACACCCAGGTCGTGCTGCATCTCCCCTTTTCCTAATCGGCCACCATTTAGATAGTAGTCGGTTTTCCTATTTTTGCCACCAAAGTGGATAACCTCACATTTATCCACATTATACTGCATCTGCCAAACATTTGCCCACTCACCCAGCCTATCCAAGTCACCTTGCATTCTCTTAGCATCCTCCTCACAGCTAACACTGCCCCCCAGCTTAGTGTCATCCGCAAACTTGGAGATATTGCCTTCAATTCCCTCATCCAGATCATTTATGTATATTGTAAATAGCTGGGGTCCCAGCACTGAGCCTTGCGGTACCCCACTAGTCACTGCCTGCCATTGTGAAAACGACCCGTTTACTCCTACTCTTTGCTTCCTGTTTGCCAGCCAGTTCTCTATCCACATCAATACTGAACCCCCAATGCCATATGCTTTAAGTTTATATACTAATCGCTTATGTGGGACCTTGTCGAAAGCCTTCTGGAATTCCAGATACACCACATCCACTGGTTCTCCCCCATCCACGCTACTGGTTACATCCTCGAAAAATTCCACAAGATTCGTCAGACATGATTTACCTTTCGTAAATCCATGCTGACTTTGTCCAATGATTTCACCACTTTCCAAATGTGCTGCTATCCCATCTTTAATAACTGACTCTAGCAGTTTCCCCACTACCGATGTTAGACTAACTGGTCTGTAATTCCCCGTTTTCTCTCTCCCCCCCTTCTTAAAAAGAGGGGTTATGTTTGCTACCCGCCAATCCTCAGGAACTACTCCAGAATCTAAAGAGTTTTGAAAGATTATCACTAATGCATCCACTATTTCCGGAGCTATTTCCTTAAGTACTCTGGGATGCAGCCTATCTGGCCCTGGGGATTTATCGGCCTTTAATCCATTCAATTTACCCAACACCACTTCCCGACTAACCTGGATTTCACTCAAGTACTCCTTTGACCTGCGGTTCCCTGCTATTTCCGGCAGATTATTTATGTCTTCCTTAGTGAAGACGGAACCAAAGTAGTTATTCAATTTGTCCGCCATATCCTTGTTCCCCATGATCAACTCACCTGTTTCTGACTGCAAGGGACCTACATTTGTTTTAACTAATCTATTTCTCTTCACATATCTATAAAAACTTTTGCAGTCAGTTTTTATGTTCCCTGCCAGTTTTCTTTCATAATCTATTTTTCCCTTCCTAATCAAGCCCTTTGTCCTTCTCTGCTGGTCTCTGAATTTCTCCCAGTCCTCTGGTATGCTGCTGTTTCTGGCTACTTTGTACGCATCATCCTTTGCTTTGATACTATCCCTGATTTCCCTTGTTATCCACGGATGCACTACCTTCCCTGATCTATTCTTTTGCCAAATTGGGATGAACAATTTTTGTAGTTCATCCATGCAGTCTTTAAATGTCTTCCATTGCGTATCCACCGTCAACCCTTTTAGAATTGATTGCCAGTCAATCTTGGCCAATTCACGTCTCATACCCTCAAAGTTACCTTTCCTTAAGTTCAGAACCATTGTTTCTGAATTAACAATGTCACTCTCCATCCTAATGAAGAACTCGACCATATTATGGTCACTCTTGCCCAAGGGGGCACGCACAATAAGACTGCTAACTAACTCTTCCTCATTACTCAATACCCAGTCTAAAATAGCCTGCTCTCTCGTTGGTTCCTCTACATGTTGATTTAGATAACTATCCCTCATACTTTCCAAAAAATCCTCTTCCTCAGCGCCCCTGCCAATTTGATTCACCCAATCTATATGTAGATTGAAGTCACCCATTATAACTGTTTTGCCTTTGTCGCACGCATTTCTAATTTCCTGTTTTATACCATCCCCAACTTCACTACTACTGTTAGGTGGCCTGTACACAACTCCCACTAGCGTTTTCTGCCCCTTAGTGTTTCGCAGCTCTACCCATACCGATTCCACATGCTCCAAGCTAATGTCCTTCCTTTCCATTGCGTTAATCTCCTCTCTAACCAGCAACGCTACCCCACCTCCTTTTCCTTTCTCTCTATCCCTCCTGAATATTGAATATCCCTGGATGTTCAGCTCCCAGCCATGGTCACCCTGGAGCCATGTCTCCGTGATCCCAACTATATCATACACATTAATAGCTATCTGCACGTTCAACTCATCCACCTTATTACGAATACTCCTTGCATTGAGACACAAGGCCTTCAGGCTTGTTTTTATAAAGCTCTTACCCCTTATACAATTTTGTTGAGAAGTGGCCCTTTTTGATTTTTGCCCTGGTTTTGTCTGCCTGCCACTTTTACTTTTCACCTTGCTCCCTATTGCTTCCACCCTTGTTTTACACCCACCTGCCTCTCTGCTCTTGTACCCATCCCCCTGCCACATTAGTTTAAATCCTCCCCAACAGCACTAGCAAACACTCCCCCAAGGACATTGGTTCCATTCCAGCCCAGGTGCAGACCGTCCTGTTTGTACTGGTCCCACCTCCCCCAGAAATGGTTCCAGTGCCCTAAAAATTTGAATCCCTCCCCCTTGCACCATTTTTCAAGCCACGTATTCATCAGCAATATCCTCCTATTTCTACTCTGACTGGCCCGTGGTACTGGTAATAATCCAGAGATTATTACCTTTGAGGTCCTACTTTTGAGTTTATCTCCTAGCTCCCTAAATTCACCTTGTAGGACCTCATCCCTTTTTTCCCCTATATCGTTGGTGCCAATATGCACCACGACAACTGGCTGTTCACCCTACCCCTCCAGAATGTTCTGCAGCCGTTCAGTAACATCCCTGATCTTTGCACCAGGGAGGCAACATACCATCCTGGAGTCTCTTTTGCGGCCGCAGAAACGCTTATCTATTCCCCTGACAATTGAATCCCCTATTACAATAGCCTTTCCCCTCTTTTTCCCCCCATCATGTGCTGCAGAGCCACCCATGGTGCCATGAACTTGGCTGCTGCTGCATTCCCCTGATGAGCCATCTCCCTCAACAGTATCCAAAATGGTAAACCTGTTGAGTAGGGAGATGACCGCAGGGGACTCCTGCACTATCTGCCTACTGCTTTGCTGGCTATTGGCCACCCGCTCCCTTTCTGTCCTCTTACCTTTTACCTGTGGCGTGACCAACTCGCTGTATGTGCTGTCCACGACTTTCTCTGCATCGTGGATGCTCCAGTATGAATCCAGCCGCAGCTCCAATCGTTCAATGCGGTCTGCCAGGAGCTGCAGCTGGACACACTTCCTGCAAATGTAGTCATCAGGGACACCAACAATATCCCTGATCTCCCACATGTTGCAGGCTGAGCAAACCATGGGGCCAATCTCCACTGACATCTTACTCCCAAATTACTCTATTAAATATATATATATATATATATATTTTTTTTTTTAAATTATTTTTATTTTTTTTTGTTAAACACAAAACTTTATTATTTAAACTTTACTAATAAATACTGAATCCCTAACAGCCAGAATCCTTAGCTCCCAGAATCCTTAGCTCCCAGAATCCTTAAACCTGAAGGCAGAAATGTAGAAATGTAAACCCCGGGTTGCAGCCAATCAGCTGCTTCCTCTGGTCCTCTTCAACCAATCAGAACCTTCCACCAGATTCCCTCACTGGAAGATGGAACGTTGCAGCTGCAGGTAGCTCCACCCTCTGTCTCCAACGGCTCCCCGGGCCTCTGTGAAAAGCAAGCCCCGTGCTAGCTTTATACTCACAGCAGGTAGCTCCACCCTCTGTCTCCAACGGCTCCCCGGGCCTCTGTGAAAAGCAAGCCCCGCGCTAGATTTATACTCACAGTGCAGGTAGCTCCACCCTCTGTCTCCAACGGCTCCCCGGGCCTCTGTGAAAAGCAAGCCCCGTGCTAGCTTTATACTCACAGCAGGTAGCTCCACCCTCTGTCTCCAACGGCTCCCCGGGCCTCTGTGAAAAGCAAGCCCCGCGCTAGATTTATACTCACAGCAGGTAGCTCCACCCTCTGTCTCCAACGGCTCCCCGGGCCGCAATTTCGTTGCGGAAGAAAAATTGCTCCGACATTTCATGAATGAAGGTATTTTTAAATTACGCTAGATTATTTATTAACTAGAGTAATTTAAAAATCACCTTCAAAAGCTGTGAGCACCGACAACCGGAAGGATTTTGCGTAGGGGAGAAAAAAAGGTAAATAGTTTATTTTTATATTAAAAGTTGGTTTTTCGGGAGGCTTTAATAATATTTTCATGTTGCGAAATGGGGTCCAAAAAAATGTATGAACAAACAGTATTTTTCCTCCCGACTTCACCGCAAAGTTCTAATCCACCGCATTCCACTAGAACCCACTCGCTAGTTGATTTAAATGGTCATTAATTTACAGGCATAAAACACTAAATTCCTTCCATTTGGCCCAGAAATTCATGAAAATTAGATTTATAAATTATGATATATTGTGAATTATTGTGTGAATGTTATTTGGATACTTAGGCAATTAAAAAAAAGTTTATATTTTCTTAAGAAATGGATAGATGTTTAGATCTACTCATTGAATTTTGTAATTAGCTACAATTAGATAACTAACTAATTATATGCCTTAATTTCAGGTCATCCAAGTAAGATTGTTTCATATTTGTTTCAGAATGCTTCAATCTATAATAACTGAAAATTTCATTGAGTTCTCTTAATTGTTAGGAAAGTTATGGGCTTTTAACTGTTCCAGATCACAGCTTTTGAGTTACGTCAATTGAAAGGCAATGGGGAACAAGATGCTAATTTCCGAGTATGAAAATGGCCATAACTTTCTTAATACTGAAGATATGAAAGTGAATTAGGTGTCAAATTAGACTTCTTTTTATGCTTTATCTGATGGAATAAATTGCAGACTTGATTTTTAAATTTTCAAAATTTTGTAACATTGCTACTATATATGAAAACATGCATGAGACAATTTGGCCCAAATATCTGTAAGCATCGAACGCAGTACAGGGGGACACAGCCAGTGCTCCTGTCTCACAGCTCCAGGAACTCAAGTTTATTCGTTACTTCAGATTCTGTTGATTAATTTCCTTTGAACTGCATTGGCGTCAATAGGGTGCTCCAATTTCCGCCTGCTTCCCAACGACACTTAGTCGATTAATTGGCTTCCTTAAGTTTCCTCTATTTCGGAGAGTGGTAGATTGGGTGGGGGGTGGGTGAAAGCTTACTGGGAATAGGTTGCCAGAGAATAATAGGGAGAATGGTCAGGTTTAATCTACAATTGGAGAGGGAGAAGAGTAGATCGGAGGTGTCAGTGTTGCAGTTGAATAAAGGGGTCTATGGGGCCATGAGGGAGGAGCTGGCCAAAGTTGATTGGAAAATCCCTGTTGATTGGCAGGGATGACAGTGGAACAAAAATGGCAGGTGTTTCTAGGAATAATACAGAAGGTGCAGGATCAGATCTTTCCTGGGAGGAAGAAAGATTCCAAGGGGAGAAAGGGACAACCATGGCTGACAAGGGACGTCAGGGACAGTATAAAAATTAAAGCGAAGAAGTACAATGTAGCAAAGATGAGCGGGGAAGCAAGAGGATTGGGTAATGTTTAAACAACAACAGAAGATAACCAAAAATACAATACGGGAGAAAAGATGAGGTACAAAGGTAAGCTAGCCAAGAATATAAAGCAGGATAGTAAAAGCTTCTTTAGGTATGTGAAGAGGAAAAAATTAGTTAAGACCAAAGTTGGACCCTTGACCAAAAAAGGTGAATTTATTATGGGGAACAAGGAAATGGCAGATGAGTTGAACAGGTACTTTAGATCTGTCTTGACTAAGGGGGACACAAACAATCTTCCTGATATAGTAGTGGCCAGAGGATCTGGGGTGACAGAGGAACTGAAGGAAATCCACATTAGGCAGGAAAATATGTTGGATAGACTGATGGGACTGAAGGCTGATAAATCCACAGCGCCTGATGCTCTGCATCCCAGGGTACTTAAGGAAGTGGCTCTAGAAATCGTGGATGCATTGGTGATAATTTTCCAATGTTCTATAGACTCAGGATCAGTTCCTGTGTATTGGAGGGTAGCTAATGTTATCCTACTTTTTAAGAAAGGCGGGAGAGAGAAAACGGGGAATTATAGACCAGTTAGCCTGACATCAGTGGTGGGGAAGAGGCTGGAGTCAATTATAAAAGATGAGATAGACGCACTTTTGGATAGCAGTAACAGGATCGGTCCGAGTCAGCATGGATTTACAAAGGGGAAATCATGCTTGACTAATCTTCTGGAATATTTTGAAGATGTGACTAGGAAAATGGACAAGGGAGAGCCAATGGATGTAGTGCACCTGGACTTTTAGAAAGCATTTGATAAGGTCCCACATAGGAGATTAGTGGGCAAAATTAGGTCACATGGTATTGGGGGTAGAGTGCTGATATGGATAGAAAATTGGTTGGCAGACAGGAAACAAAGAGTAGGGATTAACGGGTCCCTTTCAGAATGGCACGCAGTGACTAGTGGGGTACCGCAAGGCTCGGAGTTGGGACCGCAGCTATTTACAATATACATCAATGATTTGGATGAAGGGATTCAAAGTAACATTAGCAAATTTGCAGATGACACAAAGCTGGGTGGCAGTGTGAACTGTGAGGAGGATGCTATGAGAATGCAGGGTGACTTGGACAGGTTGGGGGAGTGGGCAGATGCATGGCAGATGAAGTTTAATGTGGATAAATGTGAGGTTATCCACTTTGGTAGCAAAAACAGGAAGGCAGATTACTATCTAAATTACATCAAGTTGAGAAAAGGGGAAGTACAACGGGATCTGGGGGTCCTTGTACATCATTAAGCATGCAGGACAGCAGGCAGTGAAGAAAGCGAATTACATGTTGGCCTTTATAGCAAGAGGAATCGAATATAGGAGCAAAGAGGTCCTTCTGCAGTTGTACAGAGCCCTAGTGAGACCACACCTGGAGTATTGTGTGCAGTTTTGGTCCTTTAATTGGAGGAAGGACATTCTTGCTATTGAGGGAGTGCAGCGTAGGTTTACAAGGTTAATTCCTGGGATGGCGGGACTGTCATATGCTGAGAGAATGGAGCAGCTGGGCTTGTACACTCTGGAGTTTAGAAGGATGAGAGGGGATCTCATTGAAACATTTAAGATTGTTAAGGGCTTGGACACACTAGAGGCAGGAAACATGTTCCCAATATTGGGGTAGTTCAGAACCAGGGGCTGCAGTTTAAGAATATGGAGTAAGCCATTTAGAACGGAGACGAGGAAACACATTTTCTCAAAGAGAGTTGTGAGTCTGTGGAATTCTTTGCCTCAGCGGGCGGTGGAGGCAGGTTCTCTGGATGCTTTCAAGAGAGAGCTAGATAGGGCTCTTAAAAATAGCGGAGTCAGGGGATATGGGGAGAAGGCAGGAACGGGGTACTGATTGGGGATATCAGCCATGATCACATTGAATGGCGGTGATGGCTCGAAGGGCCAAATGGCCTACTCCTGCATCTATTGTTTATTGACTATTGACTATTGTCTCATTGTAGCAATGGGACTGCAGTGCTGTGAGCTGGCATAAATTTAAGGGACCAAATAGTCTGTCCCTGCTGTGTCATCGGAATTAAATATGAATCTCTCCATTTCAGCGTGGAAACAGGCCCTTCGGCCCACCAAGCCCGTGCCAACCAGTGATCCTCGCACACTTATACTATCCTACAAACACTAGGGACAATTTACAAATTTTACCAAGCCAATTAGCCTACAAACCTGTACGCCTTTAAAGTGTGGGAGGAATCCGAAACTCCAGGGGCAAAATCTAAGCAGGTCTTGGGGAGAATGTACAAACTCCATACAGACAGCATACGTAGTCAGGATTGAACCTGGGTCCCTGGCACTTTAAGGCAGCAGCTCTACCGTTGTGCCACCTTGCCACTTACATCTTTTGGATCTGGGGGGAAATCGGAGCACCTGGTGAAATCCCATATTGTCAAAGGCAGAATGTACCCTCCATACAAAAGCACTGCAGGTTAGGATTGAAACGGGGTTGCTGGATCTGTGAGGCAGCAGCTTCACTAGCTGTGGCACTGTGCTGCTCTATACATCAGATTTTCTTTGATAATTTTGATATTGCAGATTTGGATGATTGAAACCTATTAAACATCTGTTATCTTACTGTTTTTCACTTTACAACAATATTTTAAATTTATTTTCACTGGTAAATTATTTTCATTCTTGGAAAGAACATTTCACTCCTAAACACTGTCGCAGCCTTAGATTTTGCTGCCTCATATTGACCCACTGCAACTCCAATGGATGCAGTGATAATGAAAACTCCTAGTGCTCATCCCAGTGGAATTGAATTTCTTTCCCGTTGGTGGTCTGCCATGTTCTTTTAATCATATCTTGCTGAGGGTAAACATGTGAATTGTACGAGGCTTTTCAAACCAAGTAGATGATAACCCTTTAACCCTGTGCTAGTACTAGTCACCTATTGCTTTTCTCCAGAGATGCTGTCTGACCCGCTGAGTTACTCAGGTTTTTGTGTCTATCTTTGGTCCTGTAACAACATGTGTTTCACAACATAGTGCATTATGAATTGTGCAAGCTTAACTGGTGATAATGCAATTTTGAGCAGAAATGACAAAGGATCCCAACCTGAAATTTAGCCTGTCCATTCCATACACAGATGCTGCCTAACCCACTGAGTTCCTCCAGCACTGATTTCTGCTCAAGATTCCATCAGCTGCAGTTTCTTGTCTCAACTTAGTTATTTTGGAAATTGGTACACAGAAAAAAAAAAGCAGTCTTGGAGTCCTTAGTTTTAGAAAAATCCTGCACTTTGTTATTGTGTGTTTTAGACTCTCTCGCCTCCAACATCCTTTCCACCATTGACACAATTGTTTTTAATAATATGATTGACCATTAAAAGCCATCAAAGGGTTGTTCAGCCCATTTGACTAAGCCTTGTTTCAGCTCTGTCCCCTTCTATTTTACGTATGTCTTTTGTGCCACAGACACACACAAAATATCCACAATGGGTGGCCACATGAGGGTCTAGAATGCATCATCAGACTGCATTCTTGAGCGATATCTTGATTTGATTAATGGCGATTTTTAAATGAAGCAATTATAATGCCAAAAAAATTGACGAGGTGAGATTAGATCTAGTGTCAGTTCCCCTCTCCCACGACGAGAAATAGAACAATAGCAATTGTGACAAGGAATCTTAATATAACCGTTGATAGACAAAAATGCTTGTGAAACTCAGCGGGTGAGGCAGCATTTAAACATATAATATAACCATTACTCTGGATAGTTCTTCTTCTAGGTTAGAGAGAAAATAAAACTTCATATTCCTAGAAATCGTGCAGAGGTGGGACTTAAGTAAAGAAAACGCCCTTGTCATGATTTGAAAAAGCCAGTACAAGACCTCTGGGTGTGTAGTTGGAGATACAAGATCAGCCCTTCCAAATTATAAAAACTGCGCTAATCAGCTGGATTTGTAGAAGCTAGCAGTCCTTCCGTAAGGTGAATGGGGATTATTTATTAGCTGTAAATCCTAGGTGATTAGCACTATTCAAATTCGGATCCAAGCATTACATATTGATGAATTGTTTAACAGATAAAATATTAAATCCATGCACATTTTGATTGAAGATCTCAAACCCTTACAAAAATGATTGCAAATATTGAACACTGTAAATAAAAATTGGGAATCTGAGCATCGAGCTGTGACCTACTTATCACACATAGATGATTGGGTAGTTCAAGAAGGGTGGAGAGCATATGAGCTATTAAGTGATTGTAAATCTGTGAAAAGATAATAGGATTTCTAGTTGTTCAGGAGCATGTATTACTATAAATAATTGCAGTGAACGACTCGTAGTAACCCAGAGGCTGAATTCATTTGAGCAGATAATTTAATAAACAAAATTTACAGATTCAGCATTGACTACTGAAATCAGTGTATTAAAGTGTATCTTGTGTTTGACATGTCCTCAGATCTTGGGCAAAGTGAAGACTAATACACAACGGAGACTCGAGACCACAGAAGCTAAAATGTTGAGCAAAAAACAAACTACTGGAAGAATTCAGCAGGTTAGGCAGTATCTGTGAAGGGAAATATACAGACACCATTTTGGGTCAGGGGCCTTCTTCAAGACACAGCAACGCCTAGAAACTGGATTAGGATTGAGGGCAGTTGAATTTTCCAACGATAACCCCTGACAGGGCCGGCCTTAAGCCGATTGGACCAATTTCTCCCAATTGGGCCCCGCGCCTAAGGGGGACCCCACGTTAATTTTCCGTATTTCATACAGAAATACAAATTCGCCTTGTTAAATAAAGATTTTTTTTTTAATGGATTTTTTAATATGGAAATCCATACGGATTTTTTTACAAAACTAACATGGATAACAACCGCTGCACGGCCATCAGACACAAACTATTTGTTAACTACATGTATATACACCCTATGAGTGCCATCGGAATGAGGATGAGTATTTAAATAGGCGTGCTTTCATCTACTCTTTCATTCAAAACAATAATTATTGTAGTGTATATGTCAATGGGGATATGAATGCAGATATCTCAGATAGGAATTCATTATTTGCCAATCATATGGCTCAGTTCTGTCAAGATAATAATTTAATATTGTCAAGCAAAGTGCTTTTACCTACAGATAGCTATACTTATATTAGTGAGGCCTGGCACACTACGTCATGGCTGGACCACAGTCTTAGAATAGCTGATGCACTTGCCTCAATGGGGTGTATGAGCATTTTGTATGAGGCAGCAATGACTGATCATATACCTGTTGCTATGACAAAAAATGTTGAACACATACCTGTGATATCCAGAGATAGAAATAGCTTTAACACAGAAAAACTGGACTGGTCAACGCTCACAAAGGAAGACATCCTAGCAATTATGCCCATACAGATAAATCCTTAAGCAATATTCATCTACCTAAAGATGCAATAATGTGTAGTAATGTTAATTGTAAGGATATGAAGCATAGGAGAGATATCTGCTCCATGTATAATGATATAGTAAGTGCTTTGTGTGTTGGCAGTAAGCCCTACTGCAAGCATAAAAATTAGACACATAACATCAGGCCTGGCTGGAATCAGTATGTAGCTGAGTATCACGCTGAAGCCCGTGAAGCCACTAAATCATGGGCTATGGCAGGTAAACCCAGACAGGGGCCCATGTTTGAGTACAAGAAGCTCTGTAAAAATGAGCAATCTATGAGGGCTGATTCCATGGTTAAGAAGCTGCTAAGTAACAATGCTACTGATTTTTGGAAAGAAGTGAGAGCTCTTAACAGTTGTAAAACATCTCTACCATTCACTGGAACAGCTAATATCACAGAGTTGTGGCGACAACATTATAGCACTTTATTCAACTGTGTCCATGGTGACTTAGGGTATAGGGTGGGCAATGTTGACAGTAATGACTCAACGGTGATTATGTCACATGAGGTGTATCATGCCATGAACAAGCTGTCCAACAACAAAGCAAGTGGCTTGGATCATATTTCTGCTGAACATCTGAAGTATGCGAGTATGAGGATAGCTCCTCTCCTTGCTATTTGTTTTACTGGCTTTATGATGCATGGCTTGTTACCAGACTCAATGTTGTCTGTTTTGTTAGTGCCGGTCATTAAGGACAAAGCTGGTAAAGTAGGCAGCCTAAATAATTACAGGCCCATAGCTTTAGCCAGCATATTGTCAAAAGTTTTAGAAAGAGTTCTGCTGGATTACGTGAAGAAGCCCCGCCAGGCGCATGTTCGGCATACTTCAAAGCAGCGGTGTGAAAAACACAGAACCAATAGCCGGAGTAAGATAGTAAGGCTCACAAAGATTAGAACTACCAGATGATCATTTATATTATGAGGGTTGGGAGTGGAGGGCATGTAATCCCTCATCGTAACTCCTCATAAAATAAAGATCAAACTTCGAACAGGTAAGTTCTCGTTTAATCTTACTATTTTACTTCGGAGTCACGTGAGTGACTACGTGAAGATTTTAAAGCTCTGTAATTTTCATGCCGTAGATCATTCCATACGACACACTGCTTCAGTTTACCCAGTAGTGAGTAAATAATATATATTGCTTGAAATTATGCAATATATAATTTTTATTATTTATTTTTTAATGATTTATTTTTATTTTTATTTTTTAATAATAATAAAACGAAAAATAATAACCCCTCTATCCCAGGGGAAATAACAACAAATGTTATGCAACAAAGCAAACAATTTTGAACATAACCCAACACAGCATGTGCAACTCTGGCACTGTTACAACAGGTTATCATAAAACTAGGAAAGTTTCTTTTTTAGACCATCCTGCAGTCTCCAGAATTTGGTCGAGCGGCACGTCCTGCACCTTCGCCGCCCTTGTGGAGTGAGATTTATACACATCAGTGTCTACTCCAGTTAATCCAGAACCTGTTTATCCATCTAGAAATAGTTTGTACTGTCACGTTTTATATGTTTCTTGTGGGTAATGAACATTGGTGTCTCACAATCACGGAGACTCTTAATTCAATATATATTAATTCAGATGCTTAACCACACACAATGTTTAGTTGACAGCGTATGTCTTAAAGATTACATTGGTTCCAGCCTTTCTTGGCTTGCTTTGCTTGCTTAGATCATTGACATAAAATGTTATTTTATCTACAGACAACTGTATACAATCTAACCACAACATTTGTAATGTTTGTACTCATTGTGCTGATATTAATGGTATGAACATAACAACTTTAAATATTAACTTCTGAAAAGACAGTGTCGTAATTGGAGCCCATTGCCAAAGCAATGTGAGAACTATACTGACATCCCAGATTTCTGAATATCTGGGTTTGGTAGGATTTTATTAAAATTCCTCTCATAAATCGGGATATTAACAGATGAGACCCGATAGTTGTCGATTCTGAAATAGTCCTAAATAAGAGGATAAAACACTCCGAGCTCCATTCATGGCACTATAACTCAGGTGCAACATAACAAGGAACTCCAATACATCCGATATATCTGCAGTATGATAAAATATATCTGACTGTATACAAAAAAAAATTCCATTCCTCATATGACACATATATTGTTTCTTAATGCTATCTCTCCGAGCTGCAGTTATGACATCCATGGTCCTATCCGACATTCCATCAGAACCTGCAGATTAACAATTAATACGGTCATGTAATGGATGACTTCTGCTGTTACTGGATGTACCAACAATTACTGCACGTGGGATTTGTCATGAATGTCTGAATCATCATTCTGAGCACCAATGGCAACAATGGCTGTGTAGTAATGGTCCCTAGATAAGAGACGTATCAGATATTAACTAATAAGAACAGATACTACACTTGATCTTAGCCAAAAGGCCGAGAACAATACCAATTTGGAACCACCGAATTGCGGCGGAGACTTGCCCTATTTTGGTGACACATTGTCTAATCAGACAAAATGGGGAAAACATAAAAGACTATACTTCCCCAATGTAGCGAGAATGCATCCACCGCTAATGCTCCTGGGTCTGACTCCCACAAGACACATTTAGACCACTGGAGATTTAATCCAGACACAACAGATCAACATTTGGTACACATACTGTCTGACAATCTTTTTGAAACTTTTTGAATTTTAACATTCATTCTGTATTGTCATTGCACTTTCGTGATCTGTTGTCTTACCACAATATTGAATTCTCCCACAGTTGTGGTATTGTCTACTCGTAATTGAACATGTAAGTTCTTTATTGTAGAACAACAGCTATCAATGCATAAAACGCCCCCAATAACTCCAAATAATTCAACCATGTATTTGGAGAATTAATCGTCTTGGACAGTCCATCGACCACCACAACTGGTGTCGCTGTCCTAAGCTCCCCATCTGAGAGCACTCTCATCAGTCTGTAATAACACTGAAGACTTCTGAACAAGCACATTTTTACTTCTAGTAACTTGTGCAACATTGAGAATCCATCATTGAATTCAGCTCAACCTTTTTAGTTGGTAACTGCATGGACCTAATCAATAACCTGCACGCTTTTTACTCTTATACTCTGGTCTTTGCAGACTTTGATCATGCAGAGGTCCCAATTTGACAGCATGAATGCTGCTATCACTTTACCAGTAACCGTAGCTACTTCTTGGATGGTGGGATAATGTTTTTTACCAAGACAAATACAGGCATTTGTAACATCCCCAACCTTAATTTGTTGATAAAGTTACTCACATATCAACTGTATTAAAGACAAACCCCAAATAATCAATTGTTTGGGATGCCTGTAACTTACATGTTGTTTGGATGTACAGAACCTTAGCCATTCAATAGGCTTATGGTTGCTGAACTCAGTTCTTCAGCTGTCTCCCATTTACAATTAACATATCCTCTCGATAAGTCATTACAATGTGATTCTGAGCCCTCATTAACACCAGTGCTGGTTTCAATAATTGTGTGAGCAATCTGAGAGCTGAATTTATCCCATTAGGTAATTCCTTCAGCTGACCCATCCAATTAATTGAAGTACCTGAATAATAAAGCATCTTTTTTAAGTCTAAAAAATAGCCACATAGCAGCCTTGTGATAACAACTTTGTTATAGTGCTGAAGTGTACTTTTTCAAATGTTTATACTGAACTATAAATTTAAGTTTGTGAGTCCTAGAATGACTCTACAGCCCCCATACTTCAGTCTGGGATATATTATCTCTACCTGACGAGTTCCTGCTACATTCAAACACCAAGCCGATCAGATTTAATGCAGAATTACAAAACAATTGTAATCTTAACCAACCAGAGGTTGTTTCCCGAGAAATTCCATGTGTAATGGAATGACGTTACTGTACTTCCATCAATGAACCAGAAGATCTCCTTCTTCTTAATATAGGGGTTCGTTTTCATCAATCATAAATCTGGTTATAGCTTGCCCGCATAATCCTGCATTTTTTGGGTATAATGTTGGCCAAATGGCAATTTGCATCATACAATTGGGTTTTAATATGCATTGCAGAGTAACGCAAGCATGCCTTAAAAGTATTGGACATTATCGACCCATGTATGTCTTCCCCAAATACAATGATGCCAACTGAATATCAGCTAGAGGACATACTGGAACACATTTCCTGTCCTCGCATCATTGACTCATGGGTGCCTAATTACTGAGTTACTGTTGGCACCCTGAGCAAAGCACAATATAGACGGGTGTTTTATATATTTTTATATATTATTTACAGTTTCAGTCATAACAGTATCTTGGAGTAAGTGAGAAACCAAATAATGTTGGCCGCCAGGTTCATCCATAGCCTCACCAGTCCATACCGATATAGCAAAACATGGTGCTACATCGGGAACACCTGGAATATTTATATGCTCTGGTGTATACACATAAGTAGGGACACCAGCTTCAGGGTCAGTTTCATCCTGCCCTGGTACTCCCGAGTCTTGCTCTAGGGAGACTTCATCCAGACCTATGCAAGGCACTGGTGAATGAGATTCTCATTCTTCATAGGCACCATACTCATTGTATGGAAACTCCTTCGGAGCCTTCCTTAGCATCTCATGGGTCTTAAAACCCTTAATTGTTTAGAGTTTTGAGCATTTTATCTTGCTCTAAGGACTTCATCCAGACCTATGCGAGGCACTGGTGAATGAGATTCTCATTCTTTATAGGCACCATACTTAGTGTATGGAAACTCCCACGGAGCCTGCCTTAGAATCTCATGGGTCTTTAAAACCCTTGACTGATAAGAATTTTGAGCATTTTATCTTGCTCTAGTGACCTCATCCAGACCTAACCAAGGTACTGGAGAATCAGAATTCCATTTTCATAGGCACCATACTCAGCGTATGGAAACTCCTTTGGAGCTTGCCTTACAGGAAGACATACATGAGTCTTAGACCCCTTGACTAAGTCAAGTGTGGAGCATTTTCTCCATTTCCAGCCTTCCCCTCATTCTTGCCCTCCCTTGCAGGAGAGTTACTTTCTTTACTGTTTTGTATTTGTGCATAAATCATATACCTTTAAAATTATAATTCATGAGAGGCACATTCTGCTTGCAGAATATTAGTATTAACCTCAGTATCACACAGGGTTTTATACATTTCCATAAAGGAAAACTGCATCTGGTAACATATACACAGAGCAGACTTTATTTTACAATTGTGGGTATTTGCAGCCGGCATTTAGCGCAGCCTTTATCTCCAAACCCGATCTAAATAGCGGTAAATAGCGGGAACCGGCTTTTAAATCAGACTAATTTCCCGATCCGATCTAAATCGGAAACTGTGGTTCCGGCACGTTCCATTCAATTACCGCAGTTTAAATACTTATACTCTAGCTGGCTCCGTATTTTCAAGCCAGATTTACAGAGTTTTTAAAAAAAAATCCCAAAATACATAAACACTCTAGCTGGCTCTGCAGACTTACAGAGTTTAAAAAACACTCGCAAGAAGTTCAACACTGACTTACCTGCGGGTTAAACTTACTGCTGGTGGGAGCTGTGCTCTCCACCCTGTCGGTGCCCAATGCATCGACGTAATGCCGAACATGCGCCTGGCAGGGCTTCTTCACGTAGTCACTCGCGTGACTCCGAAGTAAAATGGGGCAATAGGGTCTCAGCCGCATTTGGGGTTAGCAATGGTGTTAGACAAGGGGGAATTTTGTCCCCAGTCCTTTTTAATCTTTATATTGATGATCTGTCCAAACAATTGAAAGCATGTAATACTGGGTGCAGGATTGGTAATATCTTAGTGAACCATATTATGTATGCAGATGATCTTGTGGTCTTTAGTCCATCTAGCGCTGGTCTACAGCAGCTCCTTACTACATGTTCCGTGTATGGTGTGGAACATGATATTAAATATAATGCTTGTAAGAGTGCTGTTATGGTCTGTAGGTTACTAAGGGCGCTGCACTGACAGCAGCCTCTGCCTGCAGCCCGTTTGTTTTTCAATCTTTATTTTTTATTTTTAGTCAGTTTAAAGTCTGTTTTGGGGGGAATCTTTAACTTTTATATGTGGGGGAGGGGGGCAGGGTAAGGTGGGCAGGGTAAGGGGGAAACTAACTCCCAGTAGCTTCCTGGCGGGGACGCGACTAATTCTCCGAGTCGCATCCCCGCCCCCCACGTCGCGGCCTACCTCCTGGATCGGAGCGGCCTTTCCTGCTGGGGACCGGGAACCGGACCAGAGCAGCAATAGCTGCAGCACGTCGCTGGAGTCACCACAGATCGGGCGGTGCCTACCTGGGTTGCCGTTGGAGCTCCGCAGCGTTGGGCTGCTGCTCCAACATCGTGGAGCTCTGGTTTGGAGAGCTTCCAACGCGGGACAACTCCGTGGAGTCCTGGGGCCCTTTGCCGAGGGCTGCCAGTGTTGTATCTCCACTCGGCGTGGGTTGCGGACTTTGGGAGCCGCGGACTCCGGTAGGAGGGGGCAACTCAGGGTCCAGGCCGCTGAAGACATCCCCCAGCCCCAACATCGGACTTACATCACCCCGGCGAGGGGGCCTGAACATCGGGCTGCCCATAGCGGCGACTGTGGAGGGCTCGGGGAGGCCCCGACCACGGGTTAACAGTGGGGAACATGAGGGGAAGAGACTAACTTTGGTGCCTTCCCTCACAGTGGGAAACTTTGATCCTGCTGCGTGGGGATGTTTTATGTTGAATTCTATCTACTCTATGTTGTGTTCTTTATTTTTTACTGTATGGCTGTATGGTGATTTCATTTCACTGTACCAATTGGCACACTTGACAAATAAATGTATCTTGTATCTTGTAGAACCAAAGAGGATAAATGTCTAAAATGTCCTGATTTTAAATTGTCTGACAATAATCTTAGTGTTTGTAATAACGTAAAATATCTAGGGCATTTTATTACTGAACAAATGACAGATGATGAGGATATTTATAGGCAACGACGCATGCTGTATATACAGGCGAATATTCTCTTGCGTAAGTTTGGTGCATGTGCAGATGTGGTGAAGATGTCGCTATTTAAAGCATATTGCACACCACTCTATACTGCGCACCAGTGGTCGAACTATGGAAAGACAAGTTTGCAGAAACTAAAGATGTCATATAATGATGCCATGAGAACACTGCTAAGGAAACCTAGATGGTGTAGTGCCAATAACGTGTTTGTGACTGCAGGAGTCAGTACTTTAGAAGCTATCCTAAGAAGTCATATGTATAAATTCATTTTCAGGATAAATTACTCTAAAAATTTAATTATTGGGGCCTTGTCAAACATAAGGTTTAGCACTACACGCTACGAATCCCAGTTGTGGAGACACTGGTATCGTTGTCTCATTGTAGGACATTGATCATTCTGTTATTCTGGATTTTAATTCATGTATTGTGTTATTTTTTAATATATAATTTATGATGCTTTTATAAGAGACTAGACCAAGTGCAGACCCGTTGGGTCTGTTCCTGCAATGCTAGGTTGCAGGAGGGGGGGGGGGGGGTGGCCTGCGACATCACACACACACTAACCACCCCCACACACACTCATCACACCCCTAGATATTATCTTAATTTTAACTGAGATTTAAAAACAATTTCATCATGTGATTTCATTTGATCTGAAAGATTCCATTTTGAATAAATTAATCTGACTTCATTGATAACTGAGAGTGTGTTTGGGCTTTTTAAAAAATCGGAAAGATTCCATTTTGAATAAATTAATCCTGTCTTCATTGACAACTGAGATTGTGTTTTCAAATCATGCCAAGAAGAGGGAGGAAAAGATCTACAAGACCTCGTCTCCATCAGATGCCGAGTTCCCAGAGCCCTGGTTAAACGCGGGGGCTGCTCACAGTTAAGTCTGTGAAAGCAGCCCCATCAGAGACTGTAAGCAGCAGCAGGGTTCACCATAGGAACGACCTTGCGCCTATTGTAGCGGTTCTAGCAACAGCCGGCGTTCTGCTTTGTCTGGGGGGAGAGGGCGAGTTGGGGTAAAGTGGGGGTGAAGGGGGAGAGGAGGGGGAGAGGAAGGAGAGGATGGGGGAGAGAGGTGAAGTGGGGTGGGGGGGTTGGAGTGAGCGGGCAGGCGGGTGGGCTGGAGTCCAGCAGCGGGAGGCGTGGCGCGAGTGTACTTGGAGGCATAGTGGAGTCCAGCAGCGGGAGGCGTGACACGAGTGTACTTGGAGGCATAGTGGAGGGCGGTGGAGTGGCCAGGGTCAGCGGGCAAAGAGTAGGAGGTCCCGGTGGGCGGATGATCGGTGGGGCGGCGAGGTGATTAAGCCCCCCTAGATCTCTAGGCTCTAAGCTTATGCTTGTCTTGCTTATACGTAAATCTGGCCCTGAGTAGAGTGTATCTCTCCAGTAATTATGACATACCTCCCCTCTTTGTTTGCAATGGTGTTCTTATGTTTAAATGGTATGCCTTTATGAATTATAATTTTGATACCCCTAGATTTAGAGAGATAGGAGGAGCGATATATTTGACCGATCCAATTTGCCCTCAGCCTGGTCTGAGCTTGAAGTTTCAAGTGTGTTTCCTGTAGAAATATTATATCGGCATTGAGTGATTTTAATAGGGCAAGAATCTTGCCCCTTTTGAGTGGCTCATTAGCGCCCCTTATGTTCCAGCTACAAAACGTAAATACTCCAATTTTCTTTTGCACGTCGTCTTGCATTGTAAATTACATTAGTACCTTTATGTCAGATGGTGCAACACAATACCTCAAGCTTCTGGGTGTTGGGTAGGTGTTCACAGCTGCTGGACTCTGTTGGTATATCCCTTGTAAATGTGCCCTTAAAGAAAAATCAAAATTTTAAAAAGTGCTAAATAACATAAAAATTGTGATAAAATAGTATTTTTTAAAATAAAATACTGCAAGAAAAAAAATGCCAAATGGTGGGAGAAAAATTCTTGAAACCTTCTGTAGGTGTTAAGTTACATTCGGCTCCGTTCCCTTAAACAAGTATTGTGAAAAAGAAGGAACAGTTCAAAACCGGGTAACATAGAGGAAACCATCGAACATGTACAAGGCTCTCACTTAACTTGTTTTCCCTGTTGCCAGCTGGGCAACCGAGGCAGCTTTTTAGGTTGCCAAATGGCAGTTTAGATGGTCATTTAAGACGGCTTGCATGACGCGTGCAATAATGTGCTCGGACTAAGTGCATAGTTACCATTCGGTATGATGGTCAATGAAGCATTCGCATGTTATTTCTGCTTCAAATAAAGTCACAAACTAAACATATTCACCAATCAACACATGATATATATCACAATGACATGCAGCAAAATTATAATACAGTATCTCAACTCTCTTCACACATTGTAATTAATGCAATTTCTATTATTAATTTCCACTTCCAAACAAAAATATGGTTGGATTATTCAGCGTATGCTCAACCTGTGTCAATAAATCCTGGACCATGGTAACATATATGCTTAACCATACACACTACAGATTGATGCAATTGCGCCATGTTTTCTGTGAAGGGCCGAAAATTATCATGGCCATAGCATGGGTCGTTATTGCTACTGGTACAGAAACACTCTCGCTTCCCACATGATTTATCCACAACAAAATATACAGGTTGCAAGGAAATGTCTAAAGGCATTTTATGATAGCTGTTAAAGTCGACTAAACTCATCGACCAGGTTAAACATTGCACTAACTGACAAGAGATGGCCAAAGGACATAACTGCAGCAAATGTTGTTTTGGTAATATGTTTAAAAGTGTCAAAACGCCACATTACCGGACATTTAAATTAGATGTATGTGTTGTGAACTGCAATGAAGATGCCTAGTTTGTACGCACCAGATTAAAAAAGAATTAATAGCAATAATAATACATTTTATTTATGGTGCGCCTTTCAGGACACTCAAGGACACCTAACAATTAAAACAAGCATGACACTTTACAATTAACACAAGCATGAAACAAAAACATCATATACAGCAACAATGCACAATTCTGAGAGAGAGCAGCGGCAGCCAATCGCGCCAGCGTTCACTCTCACATCCAGCAGCCATGTTTTCTGAGCCATCTGCAGCACACCAAAAATAAAACACAACATTAACGAATTTAACATAAAAACATTCCCCCACAATGGTTCCCACTCAGTCCTCCGCAGTCGCCGCAACGGCGGCCCAATGTTTCAGGCCCTCTCGCCGGTGTTCAAATGCCGCGCCGCCACAGCCGGACGCTCCACAGACCCCGCAGCTCCGCGATGTTGGAGTCGGCTGTCTCAGCACTCCGGAGATTACCACACGGCGACCCGGGTAAGGCATCGCCCACTCCGCGATGGTGCTTCAGTGCTGTGCCGCCGCCGAAGCAGAAGTTCTGGCTGGCCAGTCCCGGCAGGAAACGCCGCTCCAGGCCCATTGGTAGGACGCGAGGAAGGGGCGAAGATACAGCTCAGAGGAAATCTTCAACTCCGGCCAGGTAGGGACCGAGAAATAAAGTTTCCCCCTTCCCCTTGCCCTCACCCCCCACACAAAAGATTAGAAATGAATTATGTAATAACGTGTCAACGGTAGCAGTGACAATCGAGCACTGCGGTTTTAATGTTGCAAGTGTTCACAATTTAATTAATCCACCTTTATGGATTAAAACAAATAATAACATTGGGAATTAAAACACATTTGATTGCATTCCATTAACAAACATAGTAAATTGGAGGATTGGCGTACTGCGCATGTTGTTCCATTGTTTAAAAAGGGTTCTAAGAGTAAACCTAACAATTATAGACCTGTTAGTTGGACGTCAGTGGTGGGCAAATTAATGGAAAGGATCCTTAGAGATAATATATATAATCATCTGGATAAACAGGGTCTGATTAGGAACAGTCAACATGGATTTGTGCCTGGAAGGTCATGTTTGATTAATCTTCTTGAATTTTTTGAAACGGTCACTAGGGAAATTGATGAGGGTAAAGCGGTGGTTGTTGTCTATATGGACTTCAGTAAGGCCTTTGACAAGGTTCCACATGGAAGGTTGGTTAAGAAGGTTCAATTGACAGCTATTAATAGTGGCAAGATGGATTCAACAGTGGCTGAATGGGGGATACCAGAGAGTAATGGTGGATAACTGTTTGTCAGGTTGGAGGCCGGTGACTGGTGGGGTGCCTCAGAGATCTGTGTTGCGTTCTCTGTTGTTTGTAATATACATCAATGCTCTGGATGATGGTGTGGTAAATTGGATTAGAAAGTATGCAGATGAAAGTCCTGGGATGTCAGGACTTTCATATGAGGAAAGATTGGATAGACTCGGCTTGTACTCACTGGAATTTAGAAGATTGAGGGGGGATCTTATAGAAACTTACAAAATTCTTAAGGGGTTGGACAAGCTAGATGCTGGAAGATTGTTCCCGATGTTGGGGGAGTCCAGAACAAGGGGTCACAGTCTAAGGATAAGGGGGAATTCCTTTAGGACCGAAATGAGGAAAACATTCTTTACGCAGAGAGTGGTGAGTCTCTGGAATTCTCTGCCACAGAAGGTAGTTGAGGCCAGTTCATTGGCTATATTTAAGAGGGCGTTAAATGTGGCACTTGTGGCTAAAGGGATCAGGGGGTATGGAGAGAAGGCAGGTACGGGATACTGAGTTGGATGATCAGCCATGATCACATTGAATGGCGGTGCAGGCTCGAAGGGCCGAATGGCCTACTCCTGCACCTATTTTCTATTTCTATGTTTCTATGATACTAAGATAGGTGGTGTTGTGGATAATGAAGTCGATTTTCAAAGTCTACAGAGAGATTTAGGCCATTTGGAAGGGTGGGCTGAAAGATGGCAGATGGAGTTTACTGCTGATAAGTGTGAGGTGCTACATCCTGGCAGGACAAATCAAAATAGGACATACATGGTAAATGGTAGCGAATTGAGGAATGCAGTTGAACAAAGGGATCTAGGAATAACTGTGCATAGTTCCCTGAAGGTGGAATCTCATGTAGATAGGGTGGAAATAAAGCTTTTGGTGCGCTGGCCTTTATAAACATTAAGTATAGAAGTTGGGATGTAATGTTAAAAGGCATTGGTGAGGCCAATTCTGGAGTATGGTGTACAATTTTGGTCGCCAAATTATAGGAAAGATGTCAACAAAATAGAGAGAGTACAGAGGCGATTTACTAGAATGTTGCCTGGGTTTCAGCAACTAAGTTACAGAGAAAGGTTGAACAAGATAGGTCTTTATTCTTTGGAGCGCAGAAGGGGGGACTTGATAGAGGTCTTTAAAATGATGAGAGGGATAGACGTGGATAAGCTTTTTCCATTGAGAGTAGGGAAGATTCAATCAAGAGGACATGATTTGAGAATTAAGGGACAAAAGTTTAGGGCTACCATGAGGGGGAACTTATTTACTCAGAGAGTGGTAGCTTTGTGGAATGAGCTTCCAGTGGAGGTGGTGGAGACAGGTTAGATTTTATCATTTAAAAATGAATTGGATAAGTATATGGACGTGAAAGGAATGGAGGATTATTGTCTGATGCAGGTAGATGGGACTAGGTGATAGTAAGTGTTCGGTACGGACCAGAAGGGCCGAGATGGCTTGTTTCCGTGCTGTAATTGTTATATGGTTATAAATGTTCACTCTGAAGGCATTTCCAGCACAATAGGGTCGGGGGGGGGGGTGAGCCAGTGCGGATGGATAGATGGTGGTGAGGGGGGGGGGGGGAGGTTGAGAAGGCAATTGGTGCAGAATGGATGGATTGAGGCAGAGGAATTAGTGCGTGTTGGTTGGAGTAGGTAAAATTGTGAGGGGAGAGTGCTGGGGATGACAGTTGGGTTGAATTGGGGGATCAGTACTGGATGGACGGGGGGATCTGTGCAGGATGGATAGGGGGGATCAGTGCAAGATGCATGGGGTAGACAAAAATGCTGGAGAAACTCAGCGGGTGAGGCAGCATCTATGGAGTGAAAGAAATAGGCAACGTTTCGGGTCAAGACCCTTCTTCAGACTGAACCCCCCACCCTTCTTGTATGGGGGGGATCAGTACAGGATAGATTGGGGGGGGATCACTGCAGGATGAATGGGATGTTCAGTACAGGATGAATGGGTGGACAGTACAGTGTGGATCGGAGGGTCTGTGCAGGATGAATGGAGGATCACTACAGGATGATTGGGTGGCTCACTGCAGGATGGATGAAGGATCCGTGCAGGATGAATGGTAGATCAGTACAGGATGAATGAGGGGATCAATCCAGGATGAATGATGGATCAGTACAGGATGAATTGGGGGATGAGTAAAAGATGAATGGGTAGATCACTTCAGAATGGATGAGGGAGGGGGGGAACGATGCAGAATAAATGGAGGGGGGGTCAGTACAGGATGGATCGGGAGATCAGTGCAGGATGAATCACAATCACAATCACAATCAGTTTTATTCGTCACATTTCACATAAAGTGCAAGTTAAATGAATTTGCCAGTGGTACAATGATAAAGAACACACAAAAACACACTAAAAATGTTTACACAAACATCCACCACAGCATTCATCACTGTGATGGAATGCACAAAAATTGGCCAGCCCTCCTCCATTTTCCCCCATGGTCGGGACCTCCACCCTCCGCAGCAGTCACTGCGGGCGTCCAGATGAATAGACAGGTAAAAGTCCAGGTAAGTCCAGTATCGGTGCCTCCCCACCGGAGACCGTGGCTTCAATAATAATCAATTTCTACTCACAAATCCTGTGATATTATCTTCAGATAAGTTTTGTTGCTGTCGATAGACTTCAAGGCCATCTCTGGCCGAGATCTATTTTCTTCAGTTCCTCTGGCTAAAATGTGGATGTGGCTAGACGGATGAGGAGGGATCTTATAGAAATCTCTGAGAATCTTAGCCAAATCTTCTGTCTCAATCTCTGGGACTGGTATTCACCCCTGTGACAGAGGTCTCCTTCGACTTAGCCTTCTGTCCCACTCTCTGGGACTGGTATTTACGCCCCTGCCGGAGGTTCCCTTCGACTTAATGTAGCGGCCGATTTTCATATCGTTCGAGAAATTAACCCTCTAGCCGCTAAATGGATGAGCATGGTTAAGGGCAATGTCGTCGAAACACATGCGAGCTCACCCACAGAGACCTTCAGAGCTTCTTCACAGATAAGTCTTCAAAACACAGTCTTTTGATGAATAAATGCTTTATTGTTGATAGAAAACAGTAAGATACATCCAAATTTCTTCCGACTCGTTACTCCAATCTTCATCGAACTCCAGCTTATTACTTTAAACATTAGAAAACTCCTCGTGTGTCCGTTACACTTCGCATGGTCGAAGGGTAAACCTTCTCCATGATCTTTCCAAACTAATTTAAAAACTAAATTTCTGCGCAAGCTACATTGCCCAATACACGCCCCAAAACCCATCATAAATTCCACTCACAATATAACGGGCAGTCTAAAATTTAAAGGCACATGCCATCATCAATGACATGCAAAACAAGCCAAATGGCCATTCAGCCCTTCGAGCCAGCACCACCATTCAATGTGATCATGGCTGATCATCCACGATCAGTACCCCATTCCTGCCTGCTCCCCATACCCCTTGATTCCGCTAGCCCTAAGGGCTCTATCTAACTCTCTTTTGAATGCATCCAGTGAATCAGCCTCCACTGGATGCATTCTGAGGCAGAGAATTCCACAAATTCACAACTCTCTGTGTGAAAAAGTTTTTTCTCATCTCAGTTCTAAATGGCCTACCCCTTATTCTTAAACTGTGGCCCCTGGTTCTGGACTCCCCCAGAGTCCAGAACCATGATTCGGGAACATGATTCCTGCATCTAGCGTGTCCAATCCCTTAATAATTGTATATGTTTCTATAAGATCCCTTCTCATCCGTCTAACTTTTGTATGGCTTATGTGAGGCTTGATTTACGCAAACAAAGTTTATCACTGGACCTTGGTACATGTGGAAGTTGCAAACCAATACCAATATCAAATTGCCCTCTAAGCCGCACACCCATCCTGACTTGAAAATATATCGCCGTTTCTTCATCGTCACTGGGTCAAAATCATGGAACTCTCTCTCTAACTGTATTGTGGGTACACCCACACCTCAAGGACTGCAGCAGGTCAAGAAAGCAGCCCACCAGCATCTTCTCCAGCAAAATCAGAGCTGGACAAATATATCATCCTGTCGAGCCCACATCCCTTCAACGAATTAAAAAAAAACACATTTGTTTTACTTCATGTTTCTTATTTCCCTTGATTTCTTTAAAATGGATAAATGAATCAATCATTGTTTTTAATGAAGACTCCACATCCCTCCAGGGAAGAGAATTCTAAAGAATCACCACCCTCTGAAACTCAGAATTTCCACCGGTTTGTTTTTTATTCTGAGCTGGTGACTCTTGGTTCTAAATCCTGTACCCAACTTGTTGAGCCATGTATGAATTTAATGGCTTTCAATAAAATTCCCTCTCTTTCTTCTAAGCTCTAGACAATAAAGACCAGGTCTACTATGTCTCCTTCATATGGCAAATGAGTCATCTTAGGACCAGTGTAGTAAATATTTACTGTAGTCCCTATATAGCAAATGCATTATTTTTTTTTAGGAAAGGAGATCAAAACAGTTTACGTTACTCCGGTTACAGTCTCACCAAGTCTCTATAATATTACAGTAAAAACATCTTTATTGCCATCCTCAAATCATCTCATAATAAAGCTCAACGCAACACGATTTGTTCTCTCAATTACTTGGTGCATAGTGGTTTCAATGACTTGTCTATAAAGATACTCAGGTCCCTTTGAAATTCCACATGAGCAGTCTCTGACCATTTAAAAAATCTCTGCTTTATACACTATACACTAAAATGAATATCATTTTTTTTACAATATATTCCATCCGCCATGGTCTAACACCCATTCAGCCTGTCTATACACTCATGAAATGTAGCTATATCCTCCTTAATCATATTTTCACCAGCTCTCACATTTATGTAATCCACCTGACACTTTATTTCCCTTTCAGAAAGTTTCTATCTCCATGTCAGGAGATGGATGAGCCACTAACATCATTTTCTACCTATGTACATGTCCAAAAAGCATTTAAAATTTGCTAGTGTACTTGCTTCAACCTGATTAGCTTGTTCCATATACGAATCACCCTCTGTATGAAAAAAATGCCCCTCAGATTTCTTTTAAATCTTTCTCCTTTTACCTAAGACTTATGCCCCCTAATTCTTAATGCCCCAACCTTGGGAAAAGGACTATGTGCATTTACCCTGTATACGGCATGATTTTATACACCTCTATAAGATTGTCCCTCAATTTCCTATGCTCCAAGGGATAATGACCTAACTTGCCTGACCTCTACTTATAACTCAGTCCCTTAAGTCCTGGCCACATCCTCGTAAATCTTTTCTGCACTTATTCCAACTTTCCCTGCCGCTGCACTCCATTTAATTTCCATTTTGCATGACCTGATGTGCTCATATGATATGATGTGCCTGGATAGCATGCAAAACATAGTTTTTCCACTGTGTCTTAGTACATGTGACAATAATAAACCATGTGCTTCTTGTCTCTTATATCTCATTTTGTTGACCAACATCCTATATGCAACCTTACTTAAAAAAACAAATACAGCACATCCATTGGTTTCTTCATTATCTATACAAGATAAATCCTCAAAAAACTCCAGTTGATTAATCAACTTTGATTTTATTCATGATGCTGTAATGACTCTGCACAACCCTATTAATCTTTTCTATACAGTTTATATATCCTTTATTACAGTTTTTATCATTTTCCCTATTACAAACATTAGGCCAGTGGATTAGTAGTTCTCAGTTTTCTCTCTCCCTCTTTTAGTAAATAGTGCAGTACTTTTTTGACTCTTCAGTTCGCACAATTCCAAATTGTATAGAATTTTGGAGGATTATATCTCGAGTATGAACTGCAGATGCAGGTTAAATCAAAGGTAGACACAAAATGCTGGAGTAACTCAGCGGGTCAGGCAGCATCTCTGGAGTGAAGGAATGGGTGACGTTTCGGGTCGAGACCCTCTAAGAAGTTACTCCAGCATTTTGTGTCTACCAGAGTATTTATTATCTCTACAAGCCTTCCAAATACTGGAGAGTAGACAGGGATATTTTGCTGTTCCTTCATTGTCACTGCAGCTAAAATTTGGAACTCCCTTCCCAAGAACATTGTGGCAATATCTACATCTGAATGATGACAACAGCAAGGAAAGTGGCTCATCACTGCCCTCTTGAGGGCAATTAGGAATAAGCAGTAACTAGAGATTATAGTCATAACCTGTAAAGCAAATAAAATAATCTTCAGGTAGACAAAAATGCTGGAGAAATTCAGCGGGTGAGGTGAGCGAAGAAAATAGGCAACGTTTCGGGCCGAAGCCCATCTTCAGACATTCTTCAAATAATCTGCAGTAGTCCAGGGGGTTGGTCATGCAATTTAGGATCTGGGAAAGGCGTGGATGATTGGGTAGAGATATTGGGTTCAGGATAGAAGGCTTGGCCTTGCAGATAAGTGGGACACCAAGTATATTGGCAATGATGGGGTGGTCAGGGCATGGTGTGCATGAATTCTGAGGAAGTAATTTAAAAGTTAACCTACCTGCAAGATGATGGGGAAATGTCTCTACATGGCTGTGAACAAAAAAGTTGGGCCTTTTAACTAATGCTGAAGCTGGCCCCAGTTTTCCAGTTAAGTGTTGTTTTGGAGCGAGTGGCTCACTCCTTTCAGGATGTAGAAATGAATGGTGTGCAAAGTGATGTTGAAGTTTGACATTAACTGTTGGACATCATTGCTTATTCTGAGTTGTTTGGAAGTTCACAGTGCCTGAGCATTGTATTGTATTTCACAAAATAAGTATTGCCATGTGAAATAATTTCCAGCCTTGTTTCGTTAAGATGAGCTGTTAAATTGAGAGACTACCCGTGCTCTCACAATAGTGTAAAATGATCTCACTATTTTAAACTTTAACTTTTGTTCTTCCCGGAGTCCTGGCCAATGTCTATTCCTCAAACTGCTTCAGTAAATCTGCCTGAAGAAGGGACCAAACCCAAAACATTGTCTGTCCATTTTGCATCACAGTAATTCATCAAGACATCCAGAAGCAAAAAATGCCACTACACAAATGCAAAAAAAATTGTCATATTAATGCTGACAATATAATGCTGATAATGGTAAAAATATAGGATTGTTGTAGAAAACCCCAACTTGGTTACTTCAGGACCGAATTCCGTTCTCCTTACAGCATCTTTAAACAGAAAACAAATACTACAATTACTATCTAAATAGTACTATTTAGTACCAAATGGCCTTAAGTTGGGTACTATCTAAATGGCGTCAACTTGGGTACTATCTAAATAGCGTCAAGTTGGTTACTATCTAAATGGTGTCAAGTTGGGAAAAGGGGAAGTACAATGGGATATGGGGGTCCTTGTACATCAGTCTATGAAAGTAAATATGCAGGTACAGCAGGCAGTGAAGAAATCGAATGGCATGTTGACCTTTATAACAAGAGGAATCGAATATAGGAGCAAAGAGGTCCTTCTGCAGTTGTACAGAGCACTAGTGGGACCACACCTGGAGTATTGTGTGCAGTTTTGGTCCCCTAATTTGAGGAAGGACATTCTTGCTATTGAGGGAGTGCAGCGTAGGTTTACAAGGTTAATTCCCGGGATGGCGGGACTGTCATATGCTGAGAGAATGGAGTAGCTCGGCTTGTACACTCTGGAGTTTAGAAGGATGAGAGGAGATCTCATTGAAACATATAAGATTGTTAAGGGCTTGGACACGCAAGATGCAGGAAACATGGTCCCGATGTTGGGGGAGTCCAGAACCAGGGGCCACAGTTTAAGAATAAGGAGTAAGCCATTTAGAACGGAGACGAGGAAACACTTTTTCTCACAGAGAGTGGTGACAATTCTCTCTGTGAGAAAAAGTGGAATTCTCTGCCTCAGAGGGCGGTGGAGGCAGGTTCTCTGGATGCTTTCAAGAGAGAGCTAGATAGGGCTCTTAAAAATAGTCAGGGGATATGGGGAGAAGGCAGGAACGGGGTACTGATTGGGGATGATCAGCCATGATCACATTGAATGGCGGTGCTGGCTCGAAGGGCCAAGTGGCCTACTCCTGCACCTATTGTCTATTGTCTACAGACGAATTGTGCAGGAAGGAACTGCTGATTTGGGTTCTACTCTGAAAATACACACAAAATGCTGGAGTAACAGCGAGACAGGCAACATCTCTGGAGAAGAAATGGGTGACGTTCAGATTGAGCATCAGGGTAGAGGGAGTCTAGAGATATGGAAGAGTAATGTGTAGATTTCAGTTATCGGAAGGAAAATACTGAAAATGCTTTAGGAGAGGAACATGGTTGCATACTGGTTAAATTATTAGATTAATAACCTAAAGCCCAGTTTAGTGATCCAGTGACATGAATTAGAATTCCATCATACCAGCTGGAGAATTTAAATCCATGCACTTACAAAAATCTGGAATATAAAACGTATATAAAGTTTACATTACAAAGGACAACGGGGACCCGACGTGGGGGTGACCGCTGTTGGGGGGGGGGGGGGGGGGGAGAACAAAAGGAGGATCTGGCGTGCTTTGTAACTTTGTCAGCACAGTAGATGGCTGCTATTTGTATATATTAGGTATACAAGTTGCTAATTTCCGATAATGAAAATGGCCATAACATTTTTAATACTGAAGATATCAAAGTGAATATAAAACTTATTTTTATGCTTTATCTGATGGGGTAAATTGCAGACTTGATTTTTTAAATCTCAAAATGTTGTAACATTGCTAGTTATATAGGAAAGAAATTCACTGTGCCTAATCACATGTGACAATAAAGAATTCCATTCCATTGTTAATGGTGATTATGAAAATAGTGGATTGTTGTAAAAAACAATGTTGTTCAATAATTCCCTTTGGGAAGAAAATCTGCAAAGTACAGACAGGTCAGTGTGGGAATTGTAGGGGAGAGGTGAAAGGGCTCAGACTGAAGCAGCAGTCAAAACGCAAGTGTTTCACAAAACATTTGCCTAGTCCACACTTGGTGTCACCGATTTAATGGGGACTATTTCAGGACCAACAGATGCAGTTGATGAGGTTGGGGGAGGTGCATTTTATACTTTGCCTTACCTGGAATGATGATTTGGATGTCTGGTGGCGAGGGAGGATGTGCAGGGACAAGTGTTGCACCTCCTTAGTGAGGAAGGGAAGGTAGCAGGTGATGGGGAAGGGGTGGCTTGGTGTTTTGTTTCTGAAGAAGCAGATGGCCAAAGGGCCATCTTGGAACAAAATCTCACAATCACAAATGGAAAGGTTTGGAGGAAGAATCCAAGGAAAAGAGCACCGAATGATGCCTCCGCATCCTCCCTTGGCCGTCTCCTTGACAACAGGCCCCGACGGGACGGAGAGGCGTTACTTAGCAACCGCGAAAACAACATGGCCGACGACAAAGAGGCAGCAGGTGAGCGGCTCATTCGAAGTTTCTGTCTCAGTCATGTTCTGTGTCAAAAATTAGTTGGTGAAGGGTCTCTCCGAACCCCACAAACACTGGGCTTGTGCAGAGAGCCCTGTAAATCAACAGAGGGGGAAAAAAAATAAATAAATACAGTGAGCTTGGCCCGCCCATGAATAGAAAAACCGGGCTAGTTCACGAAGGGGGTCAACGTTCACTGAGCTCTGTGCAATGAACAACTGAATGAATGGCATTTTGAATTCAGTGAGATTCGTTCAAAATAGAAGAATGCTCAGAAAAATAATGGTTTGTCTCTTTTTTTTGCCAGTATAACTAGAAATACGAAAACAAACCTTTAATACTTTAATAATAAAGTATTATTTATTCAAATCATTTGCTGTGACGCTCTTCCAGGGAGATGCTACATGCATTTCGTTGTCTCTGTACTGTACACTGACAATGACAATCAATTAAAATTGAATCTGAATCTGAATCTAATTATGTTCAAACCATATGATTGATACTTACAATTATTATTTAATTTAGATCAAGTTTACTTGTGTAGGAAACTAAACAAACAAGTACATGGCTATGAATTTAAAAGAAAAACAGTACAAATGCCAAACTTAGTTACATCTGTTGAGAAAGATATGGTTAGCAGATTTTCGACTGACCACCGCTGGCTGCCAGCCCTTGGACTCCATTATTTTTGTGGCATGTAACTGAGTGAAGAGTGCTGCTAAGAGGCGTGTTCCCAGCACATTGGCATGGCTCATGAGCTCTCACGGAATGAGTGGGCAGTTGTACTTATAAAATGTCTTTGCCAGTGAGCTGCCATATCCAGGCACACAAAATATTAAAGCTATTACTGAAATTAAATGTCTTATGTTTTTGTGTTTGAAATTAACATATGCAAGGTCCAGTAAAAACAATATAAAGTTAAAATTATTAAACCATTTTAAATGAGTTTAAATACTACAATAATAACCTTAGATGCTTAAATATTTACACCCATTTAAACTAACTAAATTAAATAAAATGGTCTATCATTTTCCTGCCAGTCACAGCTTCCCAATCATTTCAATAGAGTCACTGCCTTTGGCACAGGATCAGCAAGCAGATTTCACAGCATGAAACCTGGGAAATACACAGAAGTCTGTGTAGTCCTTTTGGACTCCACAAGCAAGTTACTGGTGCAGAACAAGATAGCTGGCAGTGCTGGGAGCTTGATGTAAAATGCCACCTCTGGTTGAAGGCTCTGCGAGAGTTAGATTTTGTGATATTCACAAAGAAACATGGGTAAAGCTGATAGAAACTTGGATAGAAGGTTTTCTTATGTCTCAGTATGATCAAATTTCATCAACTTATCCCAGAAAAGTGTATATTAAGGCATCTGAAAGCACAATGAATTTTACTTTTAGTTTCACCATTTTGTTCCCTCCCTCATTTATAGAAGGTAGCTGATTTTCAATAACATTCTTGAAAGATAATTTCAACCAGGAATCCTAAAAAGAAGAGAGCTATTTCATTCCCATTGTTGCACTGAAAAGTCACTTACTTGTGGCCTTCCTAATTGTGAAATATATTTATTTTCTCTTAATCAATGGTGTTGATGTAAAACACATCTAGTTTGATGAACAAAATCAAATAAAATCATGAACCAAAAATGAGATTCTCACTCTATCAGTGTGCTACAGCTGATTGGGCTGAGTGGACTGGAGCTATGTAATCTACACATGCAGATGCCATGGAGAAGAGGGGGAGCAGAATGATAAGCACAACTTTGTGTGTGGCCAGCCAGCTCCTGTGGAGGTGTGCAGAATAAACTAAATAAAATTAACAATATACATAATTTATGTTCGAGCCTCGTAAATTTTCCATGGGCAATAGTCTCAAATAAATGATCCAATTGGGCAGAATCCTGCTTTTAAAACATTATTTCTAGTCATTTCAAATCTGTACTTCATTGTGAAAAATGATGCAGAGCCAACAACCTGGCTGCTCAATACCCGGCTTGATATCTAACTATTCCTTTGGTTTATGTTTCATTCGCAAGAAGAAGAAGAAGAAGAAGATTGTGAAGGAAAAAAAAATTCTTCAAGGTTGTCTTACTTTAGAGCTCAAATGCTTTTTCTTACATTTGTTACCCATGTTGCTGGCCACCTGTCAGCAGAGAGTTCTTGCTCTTGACACTTTGATATCAGCTTGAATGCTCATGATTGAATGGAAGTTCTATTTCCCTGAGCATGTTACTTGCTAATATTCAATTGCTTTTCTAATTTATGAATCCACTGTCTATAAATGCACACATGGTTCCTGGCAGAATACCTTATATGAAATCTACTCTATTCACATTGGATGTTGAAGTTTGTTGATCAGAATTTAACAAATTTCTTGTTCAATGTAACGTCTGATATACAATTGTACAAAATAAAATGTTACATAGTCTGTCCATTATTTAGATCAAAGGTTTCTGGATATTGGGATATCAATCATTATTAGCCACTTCTTTTTTAAAAAAGTCATCACACAACCAGCATTTGCCAATGAAGCTAGGTCCTTTGACTTAGTTTCTGCCTGCCAACCCCAATGACAGTTGGTGATTCTGCAAAAAGCCCTTTATCTTTTCCAACTTCATCCAGACCGCTAATATCTCCTTCCTTCTGTCATCAATTATATTGTAGCTGGTTAACTGTATCTATCTTTGATGCCACTGCCCCTTTGAGTCCCTTTAGTCCAATGAATTGCAGTAATGTTATCCACCACTGAAATATTGACATACAATATATTTACTGCACTACACAACCTCCCTGATGCTCTAGATCTGGTCAGTCAAACATTAGTCTTTATTCTTTTCGGCTCCTTTGGAGGAAGGATTGCACCAACTCGCGCTCTATCCATCTACCTGCTCCATCAGCCACTTCTTGCCCCATATGTGGAATGTACAACATCCATAATTATCAGATACTTCTTCAAAGAAAACTACAATTTTCTAACATTATCAGGCTTCCTTTAGTTAGTTTCTGCCGCCAATCCCCAAAAAATGTATCTCCTCTGGGGGTCCAATATACGTTGTGTAGGAAAAAACTGCATATGCTGGTTTAAATCAATTACACAAAATGCTGGAGTAACTCAACGGGACAGGCAGCATCTCTGGAGAGAAGGAATGGATGATGTTTCGGGTAGGGACCCTTCAGTATGAAGAAGGGTCCTGACTCGAAACGTCACCTATTCCGCCTCTCCAGTGATGCTATCTGTCCCGCTGAGTTACTCTAGCATTTTGTGTCTACACCCAATATCCTTTCCAAGGCCATTAATCAAATTGTAGCTGGCCACATTAGCCTCATTAGCCACTTCAAAACTAGGGTGGAAGTAAATTATCCTCATTCCCGAGAGGCTTCCTAAGGAGAAGAAGAAGATTCCTTTACCTCTGGGATCCATCTCTGTTACAACTGTTCTTTCTCCTCAGCTAACATAATTAGTAGTATTTTGACATTCCTATTTGATTATTTCAAATGTGTTGCAACATCTTTGACCTATATCTCACCTACATGATGTGTCTTTCATAAGTATTGAGAGTAGCTTTCATATACATGTGGGTAACATCCAGCTCTACATTCTCATAATATTGACTGTCATACTGGCAGCTGCTTATCTTTAAGTCATCTAGCTTTGTGAATGAGCTTTCTTTAGCTTAATAACGAGACTAAAGCTATTCTATGTAACTTGGGCCTAAAGCGGTATTGCCTAATCAAAAACCATTTCCTTTCTCAAATGCTCTTTCAGTTTGAAGCCTTTCTTTTTTTGACAAGAGGCAAACATACTCCCACAACACGACTATCTCTTTTCATGAATGAATTTGGATGTTTTATAAGGGCAAGTTATTGTTATTTCTCTTTATCTGTCCAAATATTCTGAAATTCCCATTTTATTTTACCACAGAGGCTTTAATAGCAGATACCCAAAAGAAAATTAAAGATGCATTTGCTGTGTTTGATCATGAGGGTAACAACACTGTGGACGTCAGGTTAGTCAATGACCTTCTACACTGTTTATGAAATCAACTGTTCTTGGTTTAGAGAACAAAACTGCAGGTTGGGATAACACTTAAAACATACATTCATATAGTATATTTTATACCTGAGAATATCTTAAAGTCGTACCAAGTAGCCAAGGTTGTACCTCTGAGGTAATGAGAACATTTGACAACCAATCTGCTGACAGCAATGTCCCAGAATTAACAATGAGATAACGACCAGACATTCTGCTTTTGTGATGTTGTTTGATAGTTAAATATTGCCAGGACATCTGGGATTACTTGGAGTAACTCAGCGGGACAGGCAGCATCTCTGGAGAGAAGGAATGGGTGACGCCTGAGGAAGGGTCTGGACCCGAAACGTTACCCATTCCTTCTCTCCAGAGATGCTGCCTGTCCCGCTGAGTTACTCCAGCTTTTTGTGTTAATCTTTGGTTTAAACCAGCATCTGCAGTTCCTTCCAACACATTGGAGATCACTTGCCTGATTTCTCCAAAATCGTATCAGAGGGTAATTTTAAACCCATGGGATTAAAAAATATATATCTTTGAGAAGATAGGGAAAGTTTTCTCTAAGAGATGGCAACTCTGGCAGTGCAACATTTCCTCAGTAGTGTTTTAAAGTGCCAACCCAGATTTATGTGTTCCAAAGTTTGTGATAGGACTTAAACCTGTAACTTTCTGACTTGGAGCAACAGTGTTAGCATAGGCATCACATAAGATAAAACCGATAGTTCTAATGGGACTGTTGGAGTGCATGAAGGACGAGCTCTCATTTGTCAAATAGTTTGGCTGGTCCTTACTTTTTTTCTCTTACATTAATTGCTTGGAATTGGCAAATTGGAACAACAAAAACTTTAAAACAAAAAAATATTAAATAATTGTTTTTATTGGTGTAAATGAAACAATTAGGATGTTTAGAGGGATGAGTTTTTGTTGGGTCCATTGACATATTTCTCCTATTTATTATTTAGAATGTTTATAGACAATAGACAATAGGTGCAGGAGTAGGCCAGTCAGCCCTTCGGGCTAGCACCGCCATTCAATGTGATCATGGCTGATCTTCCACAATCAGTACCCCATTCCTGCCTTCTCCCCATATCCCCTGACTCCGCTATGTCATTTTCCTGAATGTTCTATTTGTTTTCTCTATGATACTAGGTATTATTGTGATTATGCTACTTTGTTTTACTGCACTATTCATTTCTGCAATGTATTTTGGTAATATATTGTAAATTGAAATTTTATTTATCACCCTAAACTAACGCTAAATGCTATTTGATGTGCGATGCCTCGTGTGAGCACAGCTTCAACTTATTTTAAAGAGTAACTTTGCAATGTACCAGACTGACCTATCTTCTTCTTATCGAGTCCACACACAAGATTAGAAGTTGTTCAGACAGGGCTGAACACACTTCTCGCCATCTGCATACAATGGTGTCTGTCTTGTGCTTCTTGTGCGTGGTGGTGGAAAGATTGGTGAAAATGGCCGAAACGTGAACGCTCTTTCCTTGACCCGAGACTGACCTATGTGACAGGGTAAATAGTGGGTGGAATATGTTACTGTATTATTGTTTCAATTATACATTTTGAAGGAAACAGTGTGTGCTTCTTCCCATTTATCTGAAAAAATTGTAATTCAGCGGGCCAGGCAGCATCTCTGGAGAACATAGACAGGTGATATTTCAGTTTGGGACCACCTCCAGACTGATTGTCGTGGGGGCAGGGGGAGGGGGAGGGAGGGGGACTGGAGGAGAGGTAGGGGTAGAAAGTGATAGGTGAATGGAAAGTGGTGAGCATGGGAAGTGATAGGTGAATACAGATGAGGGGAGGGGGTTGGTAGGTAGATGATTGGATAAAGGCTAGAGATGAAAATGGAAGTGATGCCAGTGGAAGTAATATAGGTGGAAGAGGAGGAGGGAAAGGAAAGGGAGAGATGGGTGCTGAATCAGGAGGGAGGACAGGGAAAGAGAAAAGGGCAGGGAAATGGGGGTTGTGGGTGTTTGTAGGTAGGTAACCTAAATTTAGAGAATTCTATGTTAATATCATTGGTTTATAAATTACCCAAGCGCAATATGGGATGTTGTTCTTCTAGTTTGCGTGTAGCCTCACTCAGGCAATGGCGGAGGCCCGGATCAGTATGGGAATAGGAAGGGAAGTTAAAATGGTCAGCAACAAAGAGATCCAGCAGGATTGGTGGACCAAGTGCAAGTGTTCAGCAAGACAATTACGTAATCTACGATCGGTCTCGCCAATGTAAAGGAGGCCACATCAGGAGTGCCAAATGCTGCAGATGAGATTAGAGGAGGTGCATGTAAACCTGTCTTACCTGGAAGGATTGCTGGGGTCCCTGGATGGGCATGAGGGAGGAAGTATAGGGACAGGTGTAATATCGCCTGTGGTTACAGAGCAAAATGTCTAGGGAGGGGGTGGTTTGGGTGGGGAACGATGAGAGAACCAAGGTGTTGCAGACGGAGCAGTCTCTAGGGCATATTGGAAGAGGTGGGGCTGGAAAGATGTGACTATTGGTGGGATCACATTGAACGTGGCAGAAATGGTGGAGAATGATGTGTTGGATGAGGAGACTGGTGGGGTGAAAGGTAAGAAACAGGGGAACTCTACCCTTGTTCCATTGTGGGGGTGGGGGGGAGGGGGGAATAAGAGCAGAACTATGGGACACAGAGGAGGCATGGGTGAGGGATTCATCTATCACAGTAGTGGAAAACCAGGTTAACTTCCCACCCTGTATCCTCTTAAAACTCTATCCCCTACTCCCAATTACTCCATCTACGCCACATCTGAGCCCAGGATCAGGTGTTCCATACCAGGTCATTGGTGATGTCCTCATTCTTTTGGGAACGGGGGGGTTCCCCTCTTCCAATATAGATGAGATTCTCACTATGGTCTCCTCGATATCCCGCAGCTCCGCTCTTGCACCCCCTTCCCCCCATTCGTAACAAGGACAGAGTCCCCCTTGTCCTCACCTTCCACCCACCAGCCATCGCATACAGCACATAATCCTCCGACATTTTCCTCACCTCCAACGGCATCCCACTACTAGCTACATCTTCCCATCACCACACCTTTCTGCTTTCCACAGAGACCGTTCCCTCCGCAACAACCTGGTCAACTCGCCCTTTCCCACCCAAACCAGCCCCATCCCAGGTAGTTTTCCCTGCAACCGCAGGAGGTGCAACACCTGTCCCTATACCTCCCCACTCGCCTCCGTCCATGGACCCTTGAGGTTCACTTGCACCTCCTCCAACCTCATCTACTGTTTCTGATGTTCCAGGTGTGGGCTCAGCAATCGTTTTGCTGAACACCTCTTCACAGTCCGCCTAAATCTACCTAATCTCCCAGTTGCTCAACACTTTATCTCCCCCTCTCATTCCCACACTGACCTTTCTGTCCTGGGCCTCCTCCATTGTCAGAGTGAGGCCCAGCGCAAATTGGAGGAACAGCACCTCGTATTTCACTTGGGCTGCTTACATCCCCACGGTATGTACATTGACTTCTCTAACTTCAACTTGCCCTTGCTTTCCCTCTCTCTCTCCATCCAATTCCCCTTCCCAGTTCTCCTACTAGTCTTAAAGTCTCCAACTACATTTTATCTCTGTAACGCCCACTCCCCTGACATCAGTCTGAAGAAGGGTCTCGACCCGAAACGTCACCCATTCCTTCTCTCCAGAGATGCTGCCTGTCCCGCTGAGTTACTCAAGTATTTTATGTCTAACTTTAACTAAGGAAATCGCCTGGTCAGGACCTCTGCAACTTTGACCCAGTGCCACCGCCAGGTTAAGACTCTAACATTTAAAAAAAACTTTAGACTTGAAGGGTACAAGATTGGTACTTGAAACGTGGTGATTCTTGTTACTGACTCAATGTGGTCTACTGTCATACACCCTGGTACTTGGTATGATTGAAGAAAGGGGAGAGAGCTGTCAAAGATAGTTCAAGTAAATTCGAGGGCAGTGTGGAAGTTAATGATAAAGCTAAAAAAATCAATGGGTTCAGCATGAATGCAGGTGGCAGCCCCAATGTAGCTGTCGATGTAACGGAGAAAGTTACCTCCTGCACCTGTGCTGGGTTTCCTCATTTGCCAGAGTGAGGTCTCACTCAAAGTGGAGGAACAGCATCTCATAACCCACGGGTAGTTTACAAACAAACAGTAAGGACATTGAATTCTTCCATTTTAGGTAATCTACCTACAAAACACCCTTTCGCACACTTTTTTCCCCTCACTTTCTTATGCACCACAAATGTACCCATTTACATAGAAAACATAGAAACATAGAAATTAGGTGCAGGAGTAGGCCATTCGGCCCTTCGAGCCTGATCATCCAACTCAGTATCCCGTACCTGCCTTCTCTCCATACCCTCTGATCCCCTTAGCCACAAGGGCCACATCTAACTCCCTCTTAAATATAGCCAATGAACTGGCCTCAACTACCCTCTGTGGCAGAGAGTTCCAGAGACCCACCACTCTCTGTGTGAAAAAATTCCTTCTCATCTCGGTCCTAAAGGATTTCCCTCTTATCCTTAAGCTGTGACCCCTTGTCCTGGACCTCCCCAACATCGGGAACAATCTTCCTGCATCTAGCCTGTCCAACCCCTTAAGAATCTTGTAAGTTTCTATAAGATCCCCTCTCAATCTCCTAAATTCTAGAGAGTATAAACCGAGTCTATGCAGTCTTTGTTCATAAGACAGTCCTGACATCCCAGGAATCAGTCTGGTGAACCTTCGCTGCACTCCCTCTATGGCAATAATGTCCTTCCTCAGATTTGGAGACCAGAACTGTACGCAATACTCCAGGTGTGGCCTCACCAAGACCCTATACAACTGAAGTAGAACCTCCCTGCTCCTATACTCAAATCCTTTTGCTATGAAAGTTAACATACCATTGGCTTTCTTCACTGCCTGCTGTACCTGCATGCCTACTTTCAATGACTGGTGTACCATGACACCCAGGTCGCGCCGCATCTCCCCTTTTCCTAATCGGCCACCATTTAGATAGTAGTTGGTTTTCCTATTTTTGCCACCAAAGTGGATAACCTCACATTTATCCACATTATACTGCATCTGCCAAACATTTGCCCACTCACCCAGCCTATCCAAGTCACCTTGCATTCTCCTAGCATCCTCCTCATAGCTAACACTGCCCCCCAACACTTTATCTCCCTTTCCCCTTCCCCTCCCCTGTCCCTGTCCCCTATATCCACCTATATTCAGCCTGACAGATGGCACCCATGACCATGCAATACTCCAGCAGTGCACTGAAGCAACATTCTGGAATATTGTGTTTGGGATTTGGGACCCGATCCTCTGACTTGAAGACAAGAGTAAAACTTATTGAATAAAGGAACATAAACACTGAATGGAGTTCTATAGAGTCATATAACTGTACTGGACCAGGCCTTTGGTCCACCTTGCCCATACCGACCAAGTTTGTATATTGGGCTGTGTAGGAAAGAACTGCAGATGCTGGTTAAAATCGAAGGTAGACACAAAATGCCTCAGCGGGACAGGCAGCATCCCTGGAGAGAAGGAATGGGTGATGTTTTGGGTTGAGACCCTTCATCAGACTGATGTCAGGGGAGTGGGCATGACAGAGATAGAATGTAGTCGGATCCACTTCTATAGCTTCCTCTGGAGCTAATTCTAGATATGGACTACCCTCTGCAGGAAAGAATCGCCTCTGACATCCCTCTTGAATACCTCTCCTCCCACGTTAAGCTTATGGCATCTAGTTTTAGATACTCAAGGCTTGGAAAAAAATCAATGAACATTCACTGTATCCATGCCCCTCTTAACTCGTAATCTTGTGATTCATGATCTTGCATTATTTTATTGTTTGGAAGCCCTTGGTGAAATTAGATTTTAGTTTTTAGATTTTATTGTCTTTGGTTTGTTATTTGTAATGTTTAGTCTACAATATAACTAATTATTGAAGTAATGCACAATTGCAATTGGCTTATGTGTAATTGGAGCAGAATTCCGGTGTAGATTTACAGCTTGCTGAAATTGAAAATGTTTGTAAAATGAGAATGGGCAGGATTGTTAAACTGGGCCATTTGATAGCAAATTAAATGGCGTCCCAATGTTCCTTGTGCTGCTGAGCAAACGCAAATGGCTAATGGTGCTTTTATGTTGGAAAATGATCTTGCACTAGTTGCCTGTTGCACTGCTATAGAAACTATGATCATGATTTATTTCCAAGCAAATTATATCTGCAGATACTGCATAAACTCTATCATCTGAAATCCCCATATTCATGTATTAGTTCACACTGAATCCTGTTCACTCACTGCCTTCTCTATCAGCACACCATGGCTTCTGGTTGAGCAAAACCAGTGAGACCACACCTGGAGTATTGTGTGCAGTTTTGGTCCCCTAATTTGAGGAAGGACATTCTTGCTATTGAGGGAGTGCAGCGTAGGTTTACAAGGTTAATTCCCGGGATGGCGGGACTGTCATTTGCTGAGAGAATGGAGCGGCTGGGCTTGTACACTCTGGAGTTTAGAAGGATGAGAGGGAATCTCATTGAAACATATAAGATTGTTAAGGGTTTGGACACGCTAGAGGCAGGAAACATGTTCCAGATGTTGGGGGAGTCCAGAACCAGGGGCCACAGTTTAAGAATAAGGGGTAAGCCATTTAGAACGGAGATGAGGAAACAATTGTTTCACAGAGAGTTGTGAGTCTGTGGAATTCTCTGCCTCAGAGGGCGGTGGACGCAGGTTCTCTGGATACTTTCAAGAGAGAGCTAGATAGGGCTCTTAAAGATAGTGGAGTCAGGGGATATGGGGAGAAGGCAGGAATGGGGTACTGATTGGGGATGATCAGCCATGATCACATTGAATGGCGGTACGGGCTTGAAGGGCCGAATGGCCTACTCCTGCACCTATTGTCTATTGAAGGCATTCCTGGCCAACATTTATCCTTTAATCATCACTACAACAAATTGTCCTACTGTCATCACTCTGTTGTTTGAGAAGCTTGCTGTGAAGAAAGTGGCAATTTCATATGGTTCAGACTTATGCTGACAGACTTAAGCCTGCTCTGTGGAATCATAAAATAGATTAATCTTTTATTCCCTTGCAATAATCCATACCATGCTGTAACATGTGAGAATGCAATAATTCAATGTTGATGGAGTTTCACAACATAATTACAGAAATTGGATAGTAATATTGTGGATGCTTACTATTTACTTTTGCTTTACATTTGTGACTACCTGTTGACAGCAGTTATTCATCTGGCCACCAGGTGTCAGTGCACTCCATATTGTCGCTGCTAACATTTATTCTTGGGACCCCTCTTCCCAGTTCAGCTTTGTGGTTTAGAAAGAATTAAAGGCAGATGCTGGACAGAAAGTGCTGATGTAGCTCAGTGGGCAGGCAGCATCTATGGAAAACATGGATAGATGAGAGAAGGCCAAAGATTAAAGCAGAAAGTGTGAGACAGACAGAGGAGTTGCAAATTATGAAGCCAGGGGAATGAATGTAGGAGGAGGGGTTGGGTCCGCGTCCAGGTGGGGCACAGGGGAGGAAGGGGGATTGCACTATAGGAGAAAGTGAAGAGGGCAGGGGTTGTTAGAGGTTTCCTAAAATTGGAGAATTCAATGTTCATACAGTTGGGCTGTAATTTACCCAAGCGGAATATGAGGTTCTGTTCCTCCATTTTGTGGGTGGCCTCACTATGGCAATAGAGGGCGCCCACGGTAGAAAGGTCAGCATGGGAATGGAAAAGGGAGTTAATAGTTAACAACAGGTAGATTCAATAGACTTTGGCGGACCAAGTGCAAATGTTCGGCGAAATGGTGGCCAATGTACATGAGGCCTCATGGGGAACACCCGATACAGTAGATGAGTGTAGACAAAGTCTCTCAGTAGCCCCCCATGCTAGGTCCCTCATTGTTCTCAGGGCACCTCTCCCACCCCGAGTCCCTTTCTTTGTTCTCTCGGCAACCTCCCACACCATGTCCTTCTTTGTTCTCTCGGCCGCACGTCCTCGACCAACCTTTGGCACCAACCATAGGCCCATCTGACCTCTGGCAACCAAGAGGCCCAGATCCATCATTCTTGGCGGTCCACCTCACGTTCGACGTCCACCTCACTCTCGGTCCCTCCTCGTTGGCGGTGCGGGTTCTATTGATGCCAGTGGCTCGTGGCCGAGTTCGGTATCTGTAGTGGTCGAGCCGGGCCTACAAGTGTTTCCTCATTCTGCGTTGGATGGGACCCAGGTGAGTCAATTCGCATGGAGGCCGTCTGCCTGAAACTAGACCTGGAACCTAGTTAAGTCGACTGCTTTGGGATGCTGGTGGCTGGGAGGTGGGGGGGTGGAGGTGGGGGGGGGGGGGGGGGGGGGAGGTGAGTGTCGGTGGAGTCAGTTTCCCCAGCCCTCAGGTGTCTGGAGTGTGGGTAAGGGTTTGAGGTGGCCTTGGTGGGCCTGGCCTGGGAGAGCCCAGGGATGCGGTGAAGTCCGGAGAGAATAGGGCCCAGCCTGTGACCAGATAGCCAGTCAGCATTATTCTTGGTCAGAACTACAAAGGTATTGTCTTCACACCTTTGTTTTGTTTTTTATTGATGAAAACATTTATAGTCTTTAATTTGCAAGATTAGCTGTTTCATTTTTCACACATTCCACAGGTGTTTCGAGCATTTTCTATTTTTATTCCACTTTTCTAGCATCTGCAGCTTTTCGAATTTCATTAAACTTTTCATTTTTTCTATGAGCAACAAAATAGGACATTACCGGTATTTTTTAAAATATTTTGAAACAGCTGATGGTTTGTCCAGATAACTGATAAAGTGCCTAATAAGTATTTTGGTTTTGATACAAATGATAACCTCAGTTTAAATATTGTTATTTCAGCTATTCCTATAGTAAAGTATTATGAATACGTGGACCATATGATGTATTCAATAGGTGCTAATTTGAATCTTTTGTTTGCAGAGAAATTGGTACAATCATTAGATCTCTGGGTTGCTGTCCAAGTGAAGAAGAACTTCATGAAATGTTAGCAGAGGTACAATAAATTTAAATTGCACTATTTCTAAAAGTGTGAAGTTGTCATGCATGGACGGCAGAAAGTGAAATCTCTGTAAGGCCAATTTAGTTGCTGTTACGTAATTCTTAATTGCTGAGGTCAGTGTCATGGAGAAAAAATGTTTCATGATTCATGGTGAGAGTCAGCTTTTTTTGGACCTGACTTGAATTTGTTGAAATTAAACAGGAAGGTACTGATAATGAAAAAGAAGTGAGGAAATTCACATGCCCAGCACATCATAATTTATTTTTGATTTTCCTCAGTGAATGATGCTTCATTCAGCAAAGTTTATTCTTTTCAGGGGATTTTATGATGAGAATGATATGTAAAAAGCCATCCCATGGAGGTGCTGGGTATCATTTACAGTAATATTTAGCTATGCAGCTGCATTCTCCAGAAGTTTCAGTTAATTACACTGTGTAACAATAATGAATAACAGATTCACGATCATTGCAGCTATAAAGTCCAGAGTGATAATAAAATTAGGCTTGGACTCCTACCATTCTATTTGACCTTGCCCTCTCATAGAAAACATAGAAAATAGGTACAGGAGTAGGCCATTCGGCCCTTCGAGCCTGCACCGCCATTCAATGTGATCATGGCTGATCATCCAACTCAGTATCCCTTCTCTCCATACCCCCTGATCCCTTTAGCCACAAGTGCCACATCTAACGCCCTCTTAAATATAGCCAATGAACTGGCCTCAACTACCTTCTGTGGCAGAGAATTCCAGAGACTGACCACTCTCTGTGTAAAGAATGTTTTCCTCATTTCGGTCCTAAAGGAATTCCCCCTTATCCTTAGCCTGTGACTCTCAGTTTATCATCCCTTCCCCGGTACAGATCTTTCTCATTTGAAAACGTTGGACTAACTGATTGAATTGAATTGAATTGAATTGAATACCTTTATTGTCATTCAGACCTTTCGGTCTGAACGAAATTTCGTGCCTGCAGTCATACATATATAAAAATAACAATACAATACCATACAATAAACACAAAATTAACATCCACCACAGTGAGTTCACCACCTCCTCACTGTGGTGGAAGGCAAAAGTCTTAGGGTCTCTGTCTTTTCTCCCCTCCTTATTCTCCCTCTGCGCTGAGGGGATCCAGGCCGCCGCCACCGCTGACGCCGGAACGCCGGAACACCGCCACAGGGCCCGCCGCCGGAACGTCGCTGGAGCACCGCAGCTCCCGAAAGCCAGGCCTCCGCTGGAGCACCGCAGCTCCCGAAACCCAGGCCGCCGCTGGAGCACCGCAGCTCAGAGGGAGCCAGGCCGCCGCTGGAGCACCGCAGCTCCCGAAACCCAGGCCGCCGCTGGAGCACCGCAGCTCCCGACACCCAAGCCGCCGCTGGAGCACCGCAGCTCCCGACACCCAAGCCGCCGCTGGAGCACCGCAGCTCCCGACACCCAGACCGCCGCTGGAGCACCGCAGCTCCCGACACCCAAGCCGCCGCTGGAGCACCGCAGCTCCCGACACCCAGGCCACCGCTGGAGCACCGCAGCTCCCGACACCCAGGCCGCCGCTGGAGCACCGCAGCTCCCGACACCCAGGCCACCGCTGGAGCACCGCAGCTCCCGACACCCAGGCCACCGCTGGAGCACCGCAGCTCCCGACACCCATGCCACCGCTGGAGCACCGCAGCTCCCGACACCCAGGCCACCGCTGGAGCACCGCAGCTCCCGACACCCAGGCCACCGCTGGAGCACCGCAGCTCCCGACACCCAGGCCACCGTTGGAGCACCGCAGCTCCCGACACCCAGGCCGTCGCTGGAGCACCGCAGCTCAGAGGGAGCCAGGCCGCCGCTGGAGCACCGCAGCTCCCGAAGCCCAGGCCGCCGCCGGAAGCCAGGTCGCCGCTGAAGCTGGAAGGCCGTCACCAGGGCCTCAGCACAGACGGAGACGGTGTCGGGGGACACGACAGGAAAAGTCGCATCCCCCCGAAGGGAGAGACTAAAACCCCGTTTCTCCCACCCTCCCCCCCCCCCCCCCCACACACATACACAGCCCGACAAACCAAAAATAAACACCAAAAACAGGGACGAGGACAAAAATAAAATAAAAGACAGACGGACTGCAGGTGAGCCGCAGCTGACAAGCAGCGCCGCCACTCCGATTGAGTCATTGGTAAAGTATATTTGATATTTTTTATTGTAACGCATTGGAATTTGTATTTTCTAATATTCCCACCCGAGGTCCCAAGTACTTTGTGGATTATCTTCTTCTTGAGTTATCTCTTCCTATCATTTCAAGGTTAGACAACAGCATCCTGAACACTTACGTGCCGGGCACTGAGTGCACCATACTCTGCCATTTTAGATCCCCTAATTCAGTTGGCCTGACTGTATTTTTTTTATGGATTAATCCTGATAATTTTTATAGAATTAATTTATAAATGAAAGAATACACTCTGGCAGTAACATTTTCAACTTTCATTACAATTCTAAGTGCTGTGCAAAGTTTATGGATATCCTTTTATTACTCGTTTTATGGAGGAGATGGGAGTGCTGGATGAGGCTATAAAGTTATTTATATTTAAAAATCAGGAAGCACTTTACCATAAAGTATTTCCCCTTTTGAATAATTTCAAGAAAATCTCCTTTTCCATTTTTGGCATGTGTGGATAAACCTTAATCCTGTTCAAAAACAAAACAAAATCTGGTTGATGAGAGGTATTGAGGCTGTGGTCATAAAAAAGGTATACATCAAGTTGAGGCAGCTGGGCTCAAGCGAATCCCTCAACATGTATAAGAAGTAGGGGTACACTTAAAAGGGAAATATGGAGGGCTAAAAAGGTGTATGAGATGGATCTGGCAGGGTAGGTAAAGGAAATTCCCAAAAGAATCTACAGCTATATTAAATGTAAATGGGTGACAAGGGAAGACAATAGGTCCTCTTAAAAATCAGCATGTTTGTCCATGAGTGAAACCACAGGAAACAGATAAGATTTTTAATGAATACTAGACTAAGTGATCCCCCCAACACAATATTCCACCACTCACCCATTCCCCAACGCAAACCTGTTCCCCCAACGCAATATTCCACCACTCATCCATAGCTCCCAACATCGCAATTGCGGCTCATTTCCACTCATCCCCCAGCACTCCCTCCCCCTCTTCTTTACCCTCCCTCTTCTTTCCCCTCTCCTCCTCCCCTCCCCAATCCCTGCCTCACCTCTCCCTCCCTCTCCTTTTTTCCTACCCTCAGTCACTCCCTCCCTCCCTCCACAAATCCTCTCCCCTCCCTACCACCCTCCTATCCCTCTATCCCCCATCCCCCCACTCCACCCCTCCCCCTTACCCCCCCATCCTTCCTCACCTCCCCCACAGCCCTCCTCTACCTCTGTTCCCCACTCCCTCCCCCCCCACTCCCCTCTCCTTTCCCTCTATTCCCCCTCCGCTCCCTCTATTCGCCCTCCCTCCTCACCTCCCCCACTTTTCCCCCTCTCCCTCCCTACCCCCCACTCTCCCTCAATCCCCCCACTCTCCCACAACCCCCCCACTCTCCCTCCTCAGCTCCCCAGGATCTCGTGGGTGCCGCTCCTTTCCCTCCTAGCGCCCACGCCCCGGACCATCGCATGGCCTCTCTCCATCCCCAGAGCCGGCCACCGCCTCCAGCCTCAATGCCCAGACCCCGGATCGTCGGCGTAGCCTCTCGCCGCCACCAGTGCTGCCACCGCGATCTCATTTCTGGAAAGGCTCCAACTGCGCGGGCGCGGCTGAGGACCAGTTCAGTGCCCTTTGCGATAGACGCAAACAGGAACTCTCCCCTAACTGCGCATGCGCGGTTTTTAAGGTTTTTAAACCATAATAACTTTTAAAATATACCATAGATCTGAACAAAAGGTGGGGCAAAAATCGTAGCGATATCGTGTACCGTTTTTGCGTAAATAGAAAGACAACGCAAACTGCAGAGAACAAGATGAGAGTTTTAGTTATATACTGGACCAAGTGGGACCCGTTGGTTGTGGGGGGGTGAGGGGGGGAGGCATCACACACACACTTGGCGCCCCCCCCCCCACACACACACACATACTAACCACCCCCCTTGATATTATTTTAATATTATTCATTCGCTCTTTTTACTTCATCCCCCTGTAGCGGTACCAACAGTTGCTTTATTCAGACATAATAGGTTCGAAATACATACACATTTGGTCCTCTAACATATTGTCATTCCTGCTGCAGCTGAGCGAGGGTGTTGTCTCGAGCTCAGCTACCTGTCGACACATGATCTCCAGGTGAGATCTGCTTAAGTACTAGGACACTCTCCTTAACCCATGATGTCACATGACAGCCCTCGTAACCACTGATGAGGGTTCGACCGTAAGTGGTTGACTATCAGTTGACCCTGCCCTATCCACTCACACATAGCCCCCAACTAGCAGGCGCAGCTAGAGAGGGAGAGAGGGCAGGTGGAGGGGGAGGGCAGGGCAGAGGGAGGGTGGGGGCAGAGGGCAGAGACAGCGCACGTCTCTGCCCTCTGCCCCCACCCTCCCTCTGCCCCCACCCTCCCTCTGCCCCCCCCCGTCCTTTCCCTCCCACTCCACCTGCCCCTGCCCTCTCTCCCTCTCTAGCTGCGCCTGTGAGTTGGGGGCTATGTGTGAGTGGATAGGGTGGGATCAGCTGATAGTCAACCACTTACGGTCCAGCGTACGACAAAGGGCAGAGACAGTGCAGACGCAGAGGATGGAGGCGTGGGGGGGGGGGCATGCGGCGTCACAGGGGAGGGCTGGTTCCCTAACGCAATACTCCCTTACTCCAGCTCCAGGTCAAGCTCCAGCTCCAGACTCTGCTTCTGCCCATGTCCAGTCGCCGGGCTCAGCCAGCAGCAGCAACCTCCTCACCATGCGCTGACCCGGGGCAGAGGCCAGAGGCATGAGGGGGGGGGGGGGGCGTCAGCGTCACGGGGGAGGGCTGGTTCCCGAATGCAATACTCCCTCGCTCCAACTCCAGTCTCTGCTTCTGCCTGTGCCCTGGTCTAGGTCCAGTCGCCGGGCCGAGTACAGGGCCCAACTTGCTCGTTCTTTCTGTGTCTTTTGAATAACCAGGGGGGAGGGGAGGAGTGGTGGGGGGGGGGGGGGGGGGGGGGTGACGTCACTCGCAGCGCCTGGAAGACAGCACAGGGAGCAGACCCTTGTGACATCATCAGCGAAAGATAGCCGTTTTTAAATACAACGTTTTGTCAGATTTTTGAACATTTTAATTAATTAATTAATTAATTTTTAATTTTATTTAAACAAAACAAGACAAAAAAAGAGAAGGAAACAAACAAAAACAAAAACAATAAAAATAAAATTTAAAAAAAGGCATCAAAGAAAAAAATAAAAATAACATAAGAGCCGCCAGACATAACAGTTTGGTGCAATCCATATGTTGCTACACAGTCAGGTATTGCAAGAGCACAAGTAAAAAGCACAGGACTACATCACTGCAAATAATATGAGCTTATGAAATTATTGGTCTTTGAGGTGGTTGACAAATGGTCCCCAAACACTTAAAAAGTTGTTGGGTATCTTGGAGTTGTAAAAGCGTATCCTTTCCATCTGTATGATTGTTATCATTTCATTGAGCCATTATTTGAAGCAGTGGGGTGTGGGAGATTTCCAGTCTGTTAAGATCATTTTCTTGGCTGCCACCATACCAAGCATCAGTGCTTGTTGTTCAGACGTGAAGTACAAAGCAGTCTCTGAGCATCCAAAAAGTGCCAGTTCTCGATCGGGGGAATATCTTTTCCATAAACCCCAGAGAGCCACGTAAATATTTCAGACCAGTATCTTTGTATATGAGGACAGAGCCAGAAAATGTGTGTTAAAGAACCATCTGCACCTTTGCATCTGTCACATAATGGAGAAATAGCTGGGTAGATTGGATGTAATTTGGTCTTTGAGTAATGAAGTCTGTGGATGACTTTAAACTGGATCAGTTTATACCTGGCATTGATCGAACAAGTTTGGATTCTGGTCAAACCTTCATTCCAAATGTCGTCAGACACCTTGAAATTCAGCTCAGTAGATTCACCAGGCTTCTTGTAGATGGTTAGTGGATACAGAGGTGGTGAATAGACGCACAAAGCCAGATATTAGATTTTTGGAGTCTGGAGGAAGCTGCAGGAGCTCGTAGAGTGGGCAACTGTCAGGCATGGTTTGAAAATTTGAAATTTGGTCTTTAACGTAGTGCCTCATTTGGAGATAGCAAAAAAAATGAGAGTTGGAAAGGTTAAATTTTGATTTCAGCTGATTAAACAAAGCCAACTTTTTGTCTATATATAAATCTCTCAGGGTTGCAAGGCCCTTGTCCCTCCAGACAGCAAACACCCCATCTGTCTGTGATGGCAAAAAGGAGTGGTTGTGACATATGGGGGTGTAAATAGAGACTTTGACAATGTACTGAAACTTCTTATCTGATTTAAAATTCGAATAGAATTTCTTAACAAATAATTCTCACCAACCAACTTGTGTGGGGATTCTGTTTTGGAAAAGAGCAAAGTACAGAGGGAGGATTTTTTCACTACTGTGCTTTCAATGTTTAGCCACAGGGGGTTATTATTGTTATTCAAAATTTCATCTGGGAATCCCCTTTGCCAGTAGGGCTCTAGCATTGGCTGCCCAATAGTAGTGCCTAAATACAGGAAGGCCCATGCCTCCCTCATTTTTTGGCTTTTGAAGATGCGCCTTTGATATACGGTGGGCTTTATAGCCCCAAATAAATGGAAGGATAATGGAGTCCAGTTTTTAAAAGAATGATGAAGTAAGAAACATTGGAAGGTTTTGAAATAAATATAAAAATCTAGGAAGAGACACCATCTTGATAGCGTTAATACGCCCCACTATAGACAAGGGTAAAATCCTCCACTTCTCTATGTTCAATTTTAACTGTGTAATCATATAAGCATAGTTGAGTTTGAATATATGTTTGGGGTTTAGGGGTATTTTGAGTCCTAGATATGTAAAATGACCATATACTATCTTAAATGGTCGAGCCTCAAGGAAATCTGAATCTATACTGTCTGATAAAGGCATAAACTCGCTCTTACTCCAGTTGACTGTGTATCCGGAAAGCTTGCCAAATGATATAATAAAATCTAACAAGGGAGGGACAGAGGCTTCTGGATAGGAGAGATATAATAATGTGCCATCGGCGTAAAGTTCCACACGGCTTTCCACATTCCCCACCTTAATACCCCTGATGTTAGGGTGACTCCTGATACCTATTGCTAGGGGTTCCAGAGCAATATCAAAGAGTATGGAGGACAGAGGATCTCCCTGTCTAACCCCACGTTGTAAGTCAAAAGGTTCAGATTTATCATTATTAGTGAGGATGGCTGATGTCGGACAAAGATACACCATTTTGACCCATGCAATAAAGGAATCCCCAAACCCAAATCTTTTAAGTGCTTCTAACATATAGGGCCACTCTATCTGGTCAAACGCTTTTTCGGCATCTAAGGATAAGATGGCCGCTCTGGAATCCCCCCTCTTGGTGGAACTATATAGATTATTCAGGAGTCAAAGCACATTACAAAATGAAAATCTACCAGGAATAAACCCTGTTTGGTCAGGGTGTATAATTGATGAAATATGCTTCCCCAGTCTATTAGCTAATATTTTTGTGATAGTCTTTTGATCAAAGTTGAGGAGAGCAATTGGCCTATAGCTGCCAGGTTCAGTTTTATACTTGTCTTTTTTTAACAGGATGCATATATTTGCCTCATACAGGGACTTCGGAAATCTGTTATTCTTAATCGAATCATTGATCATCCTAATTAGAAGTGGGGCAAGCAACTTATGAAATGCTTTGTAGAATTCACAACCAAATCCATCCGGTTCAGCCGCTTTACCGGAGGGAAAAGATTTAATAGCCTCAACTAGCTCGCTTTGTAAGAAATTTGAGTCCAGTTCTAGCCTGGCTGATTCATCTAGTTTTGGCAAACTGAGGGAGTCAAAGAGACCTGCAAAGTCTGCATTCGTGGCCCGAGTTTTAGCAGTACATAATTTTGAGTAAAATACTTTGAAGCGATCGTTTATTTCTTTAGGATTGGTAAGCAAATCACCTGTTTTAGATTTAATTTAATGGATTGCACGACTCGCCTGTTCCCCTTTTAATTGTCTGGCCAGCAGCCTCTCTGGTTTATCGCCCAACTCAAAGTGTCTCTGTCTGAGCTTGAGTAGAAGCTTGCCAACATTTTCACTAAGAATACGATTATATTCATATTTTAAATTCAAGATTTTGTCGTAATCCTCTTGTAGGAGAGAATTCCTATAAGTTTGTTCAAGAGTTAGAAGTGCATTTTCAATTTCTACCAATTGATGACGCTGTTCCCTTCTTTTGGAGACTACATAGGACATAATGAGACCCCTTATTACCACCTTAAGGGTCTCCCAGAGCGTAGAATCTGATACATCCCCTGTATCGTTGGTCTCAAGGAACTCTGTAAGTCTTGCAGTCAAAAAATCAATAAACACTTGATCTGTGAGCAAATACGGGTCAAAGCGCCAACAATAGCTTTGTTTAGGCAGAGCAAGCTTCAAATCTAGGGATACTGTGGTCTGATATCAATATATTATGATATTTGGTATGTTCAATGCTCGATATTAATTTTGCATCCACTAGAAAATAGTCAATTCTTGTGTATGATTTGTGGACATGAGAAAAGAATGAATAGTCTTTGTCTGTTGGATGTTGTATCCTCCAGATATCGACAATATTTCTAGACTTAATCAGGTTATTTAATGTTTGAACAGATGCAATTGCAGGTGGGCTGCGGGTGGAGAGCCTGTCAAGATATGGGTCAAGGTAACAATTAAAATCTCCGCCCATTAGCAGATTGGTGGTATTGAGGTCTGGAATTAAATCAAACACTTTACGGAAAAAATTTGGATCATCAATGTTTGGACCATATACATTCAGTAGTGTGATAGGAAGTGAATTAATAGTTCCAGTAATCATAATATATCTTCCATTTGGGTCTGTAACCATTGAAACAAGTTGAAATGGAATATTCTTACGAAAAAGAATGGCTACACCTCTAGCCTTGGATGTAAAAGGCGACTAATAAACTTGTGAGATCCAATTAACTCTCAGTATCCTCTGCTCTGTAGGTTTGATGTGGGTCTCTTGAATAAATATTATGTCTGGCGCTAGAGATTTCAAATGCATAAACACTTTACTCCGCTTAATTGCATGCCCAAGGCCATGTACATTCCACGAGACCAACGTTATTTTACTGATATCATTCTGTTTTACACTGTTAATTCCTGACATATTCAGCTAAGAGGAAAAATAAAGGCACACCATGGTGGAATAAAATAATGTAAAAAATAGAAAGTTTGGCAGCTGTGGAACATTTTCATTAATAACTCAAGAAATAAAGCATGACATTTTCAGATTTTGGACTCCACGGGAAAAATCTCTACCGGAATATGTAAAAGTTTTACCATTACCGCGTTGTTAAATTTGTGAAGATGAGATTATACACAAACACACAAATAAATACACATACAAGACACATGGCATGATCAGTGTTTTATAAGTATAGAAATATAGATTTCTCAGCAATTTTTCAGTGTGAAGTAGATCAAGGAAGCTATGGAATTGAGGCAAATTAGCAGTGATATCTTGGACCATATACGAATTACCAAAGAGGAGATATTTGCAGTCTTAAAGCACATCAAGAAAGGTAAGTCCCCCAAGCCTGGTGAACTGCATCCTCGGTTCTTGTTAGATGTTAGGGAATAAATTATGGGGGCCCTTGCAGATGTATTTGCATTAGGTTTAGCCTAGGTAAAATTCTAAAAGACTGGGAAAATGGTTAATGTATCATTATTTAAGAAGGGAAGCAAGGACAAGCCAGAGAACTATCGGATGATGAGGCTGATATCAACGGTGAATAAGTTACTGGAGGGGTTTCTGAGAGACAGAATCTACCAGCATTTGGATAGATAAGGACTGATTAGGGATAGTCAGCATTGTTTTGTTCATGGGTGTGCATATCTCACAAATATTTTACAGTATTTTGAAGAGATAACCGAGAAGATCGATGAGTGAATGGTAGTGCATGTTGTCTCAAAAGACCGTTGACAAGGTCCTGAATGGTAGGCCAGTCTGAAATGTTAGACTGCATGGTATCCAGGAAGAGCTAGCAAATTGGATACCTAATTGGCTGGATGAAAAGAAACACAGGGGAATGATGGAAGGTTGTTGATCGTAATTTAATTAAATAGTTTGGTAGAACATCTGCACGACTTGTCTGACGGTCTCGACCCAAAACGTCACCCACTCCTTCTCTCCAGAGAAGCTGCCTGTCCCGCTGAGTTACTCCAGCTTTTTGTATCCATGCATGGTTAGTAAGTTTGCCTTAGGGATAGGAGATATCTTAGATAATGAAAGGTTTCATCAAGTTATAGTGGGGTCTGAAATAGCTAGGTAAATGGGCTGAGGAATGGCAAATTACATCTAAATAATTAAAAGTCTCAGCTTGACCACTTCCTGTCTGCGCTGTATATTGATTTTAGAAAAAAACGCTACCATATATCGCTATGATTTTTGGCCATCTTACTCACAGTCCTCCTCCGCTGAGTAGGCCCCGAGGATTTTTCCCATCGATTTAAAAAAAAGTTATGAGTGTTTAAAAAAACCTTGAGATCCTCTCACGTGTCAATCACCGCGATGAAGGTAACGCCTTTCCTGGGGGGGGGGGGGGGGGAGCAGGACTATCAAACCCAGGAAGCCTGGACGTGACTCAGTGACTGCAAGATCGCGAGCAAGAGGCCACGACTCAGATTCTAAGCTGTGAATCAACTGAATTGTGAATCTGCAATGTACTTGCAATAAATGATTTGTTAGCCCTTAATGATAATGCCATGAGTTGTTTGGCCTGCTGCCCTGCCTGTGCTTGAAACAGCAATGCTTTATTAGGTCCGACTGTGTTTGGAAGGAATAAATGCTTTATTAGGTCCGATTGTGTTTGGTTCAAAAGTCCAGCTCATTTCGTGACTTCCGCTTAATGGACAGGTCGCGCTGATTGCGTAATTTCCGGTGAGTACAGAGGTTGCGCTGATTGCGTAATTTCCGGTAAGTGCAGAGGTCGCGCTGATTACGGAAGTGCCGCTGACTGCGGAAGCCCCAAAGTGGAGAGGCCGTGTGAGTATTCAAGAAAGTTTACTGCCATATATATGGTGTGTGTCAGTGAGTGTGTGTGTATATGTGTTTGTGAGTGTATGTGTGTGTGAGTGTCTGTGTGCATGTGTGTGTGTATATGTTTGTTAATGTGTGTGTGTGTGTGTTTGTAAATGTTTGTGTGTGTGTGTGTATGTGTTTGTGAGTGTATGTGTGCGAGTGTGTGTGTGTGTTTGTGAGTGTATGTGTGTGTGTTTGTGAGTATGTGAGTGTCTCTGTTTATGTGAGAGTGTGAGTGGGAGCGTGCGTGTGAGTGGGCACGTGTGAGTGTGTATGAGTGTGTGTGTGTGTGCCCACAATGTCCATGGACTAGCTCCATGCTAGCTCCATGCTAGCACCCCTCCCCCGCCCACTGGCCAACAATATTGGAATTGGTGGAGAAGTGGATTATTGCGTTGCGGGACCAGCCTTCCTGTGTGATGCTGGGACCCAACGGGTCCCACTTAGTCTAGTTGAATTCATATAAATGAGAGGCATTGCATTTTGGAAAATCAAACCAGGATATGACTTACAGTGAATGGTATAAAACTGGGAGAGTGTTGTAGAACAGAGTGACCTAGAATGTTCAAGTACATAGTTCTCTGATAGTCCTCCCTCTCTAGCCGTGCCTGCGAGTTGGGGGCTATGCGTGAGTGGACAGGGCAGGGGATGGGGCAAAAGGAGTGAATGAATAATATTAATATAATATCAATGGGGGTGGTTAGTGTGTGTGGAGGTGGCTAGTGTGCGTGTGTGCACGGGAGGGTTGGTTGGTGTGTGTGTGACGCCGCAGGCCGCCCCCTCCCCCCGCAGCCGCGAGTTGAGGGGACGGGACCCAATGGGTCCCACTTGGTCTGGTATACTTATAAAACTCTCATCTTGTACTCTTCCGGTTTGCATTGTTTTTAAATTTGCACAAAAGCAGTACCCAATAGCACAGTACCCTCCCCCACATCCCCCCTTCCCCCACATCACCCCTTCCCCACATCCCCCCCATCCCCCACATCCCCCCTTCCCCCACACCGCCCCTTCCCCCACACCACCTCTTCCCCCACCCCCCTTCCCCCACACCCCCTCCCCCTTCCCCAACATTCACTCCCCCTCCCCCACAACCCCCCTCCCCCACACTCCCCACCCCACACCTCCGTCCACACCCGCCCCACCCCACACCCCCCACCGCACACCCACCTCAACACACCCCCCTCAACACACAGCCCTCAACACACCCCCCTCCCCCACACCCGCCTCCCCCATGCTCCACTACCCCTACCTCCCCTCCCCCACAACCCCCTCCCCCACAACCCCTCCCCCACACCCCCTCCCCCACCCCCCACAACCCCTACCCCACACGCTCCTCCCCCACACCCCCCTCCCCCACAACCCCCTCCCCCCACACACCTCCTCCCCCACACACCTCCCCTCCCCCACACCTCCCTCCTCCACACTCTCCCGAGCTGTAGTCTGTAAATAACAGCCTGACGTAAGTGTTTTTATTGTCCAAGTGGTCCAATGCGGAGTGGCGGGCCAGTGAGATCGCATCCTCCGTTGACCTGTTGTGGCAGTAGGCACTGTAGTAGGTCGAGGATCTTGTCGAGATAGAAACATAGAAACATAGAAAATAGGTGCAGGAGTAGGCCATTCGGCCCTTCGAGCCTGCACCGCCATTCAATGTGATCATGGCTGATCATCCAACTCAGTATCCCGTACCTGCCTTCTCTCCATACCCCCTGATCCCTTTAGCCACAAGTGCCACATCTAACGCCCTCTTAGGAGTTGATGTGCATCATAACCAACCTTCATCACCACAGACGTTAATGCCGCTGGTCGATAGTCATTGAAGCACGCCACCTTACTCTTTTTGGCACCTAAAAACCTAAAAAGCAATAAGGGGAGAAAAGTAAATATTAAGGTAGGCTAGCCAATAATATAAAAGAGGGTACTAGCATTTTTACAGACATAAAGAGTAAGAAATTGGCAAGGGTGGACATTGGCAGCTGGAAAATAGCGCTGGAGAAATAGTAATGGAGAACATAGAAATGGTGGATGAACTGCACATGTTCTTTACATCAGTCTTCACAGTGGAAGACACCAGCATTGTGCCAGAAATTCAAGAGTCAGGTGGAGAATTGAGTCCAATAGCTATTGCTGAGGTGATGGTGCTTTGGAAGCATAAAGGTCTGATAAGTCACTTGGACCTGATGGACTACGCCGCAGGGTTCCGAAAGAGGTAGCTGTAGAGATTGTGTTCTGCTAATTTTCAAATTATACGTTAATAAATCTGGGTGATGGAAATTGATGACTTTGTGGCCAAGTTTGCAGATGATACAAAGATAGATGGTGGGACAGGTAGTGTTGAGGTTGCAGGGAGGCTGCAAAGTCTGCAAAAAAGAGACAAATGGAATACAACGTACCAAAGTCTTGCACTTTGGTAGAAGGAATAAAGACGTAGACTACTTTCTAAATGCGGAGATGATTCAGAAGTCAGAGGTGAAAAGGGACTTGTGAGTACTGGTGCAGGATTCCCAATACTTAAATGTGCATGTTGATTCAGTGGTAAGGAAGGCAAATGCAATGCTAGCATTCATTTTGTGGGGGGGAGGGGGTCTAGAATATAAAAGCAAGAATGTAATGCTGAGGCTTTATCTGGCACTGGTGAGGCCACATTTGGAACATTGTGAGGCAAAAAAAAGGAAATGTTAGGCCTGTTAGTCTGACTTCTGTGTCATACAACATGGAAACAGGCCCTTCGGCCCAACTCGCCGACACTGGCCAACATGCCCCAGGTACACTAGTCCCAACTGCCAGTATTAGGCCCATATCCCTCCAAACCTGACCTATCCATGTACCTGTCTAATTGTTTCTTAAACATTGCGATAGTCCTTGCCTCAACTACCTCCTCTGGCAGCTCATTCCATTCACCCACCACCCTATGTGTGAAAAGGTTAGATTCCTATTAAGTCTTTTCTCGCCATTCTGGTCCTCAGTTCCCCTACTCTGGGCTGGAGTAGATTGAGGTGTCAGGGTACTTGGAAGCACATGATAAAACATTGTGAGCAGTTTCGGACCCTATATCTAAGGAAGGAGGTGCTGACTTTGGAGAGTGTCCAGAGGAGGCTTTGGGAGTGATCCCGCGAATGATTGGGTTAACACATTGTGAATGTGAATACTTGGCCAATAAACTTATTCATTCATTCATTCATACATATGAAGAACTTCTGAAGGCTCTGGGCCTGCACTTGCTGGAGTGCAGAAAGATGAGGGGGATATAATCAAAACCTACCGAATAATGAAAGGCCCAGATAGAATGGATGTGTATCATCTGTATGAATAGAGATTAGGTGGAATTTCTTTAGCCAGAGGGTGATGAATCTGAAGAATTCATTGCCACAGACATCTGTGGAGGCAGAAACATTGGGTATTTTTAAGAGGGAGATTGATGGTTTTTTGATTAGAAAGGGCGTATAATTTTATAGGGAGAAGGTAGAAGAATGGGGTTGAGAGGGAAAAATAGCTCAGCCATGATTGAATGGCAGAGTAAACTTAATAGGATGAATGGCTAATTCTGTTCCTATGTCTTATGGTCTTATGGGAAAGATTTAAAAGGAACATGAGGGGCAGGTTCTTTACATAGCGGGTGATGTGCACATAGAATGAACTGTCAGAGAAAGTGGTTGAGGTAGGTACAATAGCATAATTTAAAAGACATTTGGACAGGTATATGGATTGGAGAGATTTAGAGGGTATGGGCCAAATGCTATCAAAAGGCACTAACACAGATGGCCATTTTGGACTGCATGGGTGAGTTGGGCTGAAGGGCTTGTTTCTGTCCAGTGTAACTCTATGACGCTATTTACCATTTTTGTAGTCGGAAGAATAATAGAGTATCCGATTGGTTATTGTAATCCAAAGCTAGTTTACACATTTCGCATACACTGACAAAATAATAAAATGTGAATTTTTCACCATATTCAACATATATCAAAATAAATCCATGCATCATAAAGTAGTATATATGTAGTGTTCTATTGTGGAGTGCAATTTCCTGTTTAGAGAATAATGTAAGGATTCAAAATAGATATTTATGTTTTTCTTTGGAACAATTTTGGTCTTGATATACTGAGACATGTTTATAGCAAGAAGCATTCTTCAGGAAGTTATGTATGAGATTGTTGATTTGTAATAACAGGACCACTTCCAGGTAATCTATGTTGCTTGTCTTATGAATATGAAGTAATACTTTCTCAAGACTGACATTTCAATATAATACGCCAGTAAAAGATGCTACAAGCTACAGAAACTTACTTATAATTAATTTACATCTCAATACCAATACAACCTTTGGGCTCTTGGTATCCAATGGTTTAATTTATTGATCATTTAATAATTACATTGGCATTTAAAGTGTTTTTGTTAAATTTGATTATTTTGACACAGCAAATATATCGTAGGTTATTTTGAAAAGGATGATGTTCAACCCTAAAATCTTTTGCCTTGATTATTAAGCTTTGATATTGTAACGGTAAGCCATTAGTTTGTAAAAACAAAGTTAAAGAAAATTAAATACTAGTATAAATGATGTTTCTAAATAAATACCTTTTGTAATTTGAATTTAAAGGTGGAGGAAGAAGAACCCACTGGCTATATACAGTTCGATAAGTTCCTTCCGATGATGACTAAAGTATTAATAGAAAGAAAGTGAGTTCTGGATCAATTATTTTATGCATTTAGACACATTTACTCAAAAGACACATGACTAATTGAAAATGTGTAATATTGTTGTAATCAAAACATTCGCATTCCATTCCAAAATTTCTTGTTAATACGTGAATGTTTCCTGTGTTACATTTGATAAGAGCAGTTTTTATATAACTGTATTTCAAGTACTATTATTCCTTATCCCGTGATTGCAGATTGCAGTCTGGTAAATGAAATGCAATTCAAGTCTTAGGGTGAGTTCAAAGGGTAAAAGGCAAGGCAGGCAGGATTAGGGGCGTCTGGTTGATGAGGGACATTAATGCTCTGGTCAGAAAAAAAAGGAGTGCATGTCCCATATAAGTAGCTGTAATTAAAAAAAATCCCATGAGGAGTAGAATAAGTGTGACAGCACTATTATGAGGGCAAGCAGGAAGGTAAATAGAAATAGTTCTGGTAGATAAGGTGAAGGAGTATCCTAAGAAATTCTACAATTATTTAAAGTGCAAAAATGTAACTAAGGAGAGAATCCCGTAAAGATCAACGTGGTTGTAGTTGTGTGGAGCCACAAGAGATGGGCAAGCTTGGATATTTTGTCATCCAAATTTATCATGGAGAAGTTCTTGGCAGCTACTCAATTCAGGGAAGAGAGTAGTGATGTTTTGAAACATATCCACATTACAAAAGAGGAAATGCTGGCAGTCTTAATGCACATTAAAGTGGATAACTCTCCAGGGCCTGATCAAGTGTACCTGAATATCCCTGGCAAATACATTTGCAGCGTCTTTAGCAGTAGGCGAGGTGCCATAAGCCTGGAGGGTGGCTGATGTGTCCCTTTAATTGAGAAGGGCTGCAAGGGCAAACCTGGAGATTACAGGTCAGTGAGCCTGACATCAGTGGGTGGGAAAGTTACAGGAGGGTATATTGAGGAACAGGATGTACCGGGATTTGGAAAGGCAAGAACTCATTAGGGATAATCAACAAGACTTTGTGTGTAGAAAAGGATGGTTAGATCACATAGTCAACACAAAATGCTGGAGTAACTCATCGGGACAGGCAGCATCTCTGGAGAGAAGGAATGGGTAAAGTTTTGGGTCGAGACCCTTCTTCAGAGTGATCAGGATAGTGGGCGATACAGAGATAAAATGTAGTCGGAAACTGTAAGACTGGTTGGAGGACTGGACAGGGGGAGGGGATGGAGAAAGAGGGAAAGCACAGGCTACTTGAAGTCAATGTTCATACTGTTGGTATGTCAGCTTCCCAAGTGAAATGTGAGGTGCTGTTCCTCCAATTTGCGCTGAGCCTCACTCTGACAATGGAGGAGGCCCAGGACAGAAAGGTCAGTGTGGGAACAGGAGGGGGTGTTGTGGGCTGAAGGGACTGGTTTCCAGACACAGCTTTAGCACTTCCAAACCAAAGGCAACATAGCTTTAGCACTTCCAAACCAAAGGCAACACAACTTTAACATTTCCAAACCAAATTTTTAAACCATATTAAGGGCACTGATAGGTCAGTAAAACTTCTCACAATTTAGTAGACATATGTTCAGTGTTATTCACAGCTCAGACTGGGAGACATGACCCTCTCGCTCCCCCATCTTGCAGAGACTGACTGAGGCACCCAAGACTTCCGGGTTTTGTAGTTCCTCCGGAAGGGGCGTGGCCCTCAGGGGAGAGAATCTCAACATTTTTTAAACACTAATAACTCTTTTATTTTTCATCAATGGGAAAAATCCTCTTGTCCTGCACAGCGGAGGGGGACTCTAAGGACCAAAAATCACAGCCGTAAGTGGTAGCGTTTTTTCTAAAATCAATATGCAGAACAACAGGAAGTGGTCAAGATTAGACTTTTAGTAATATAGTTAGTAAAAGCCTTTTTAGGTATGTTAAGAGAAAATGATTGGTAGACAAATGTGGGTCCCTTGAAGGCAGAAACGGGTGAAATTATTATGGGGAACAAGGAAATGGCAGAAGAGTTGAACAGGTACTTTGGCTCTGTCTTCACTAAGGAACACACAATCTCCCAGATTTACTAGAGGACAGAGGATCTAGGGAGACAAAGGAACTGAAATAAATTTGCATTAGGTGAGAAATAGTATTGGGTAGACTGATGGGACTTCTTCTTTCGTGTGGCGTGCACAGCCTAAAGTTGTAGGACAACTTGTTCTATTTGATCTTCCGTTTGTGCACGTCGAGTTGATTGCATTAGTCGAAACAGGGCGGACCACGTGAAGGTTGCAATCTTCCATCCCACTGATGGGACTGAAGGCTGATAAGTTGAGGTGAGACCACATCTGGCGTATTGTGTGCAGTTTTGGTCTCCTAATTTGAGGAATCCTAGCTATTGAGGCAGTGCAGCGTAGGGTCATGAGGTTAATCCCCGGGATGGAGGGACTGTCATATGAGGAAAGATTGGAAAAACTGGGCTTGTATTCAATGGAATTTAGAAGGATGAGAGGGGATCTTATAGAAACTTATATAAGATTATAAAAGGACTGGACAAGCTAGATGTAGGAAAATGTTCCCAATGTTGGGGGAGTCCAGAACCAGTGGTAACTAAGTCTAGTAAAGGGGAGGCCATTTAAAAGTTAGATAAGAAAAAACTGTTTCACCCAGAGAGTTGTGAATTTGTGGAATTCTCTGCGACAGAAGGCAATAGAGGCCAATTCACTGGATGAATTTAAAAGACAGTTAGATAGAGCTCCATATTTCCTCATATGACAGTCCCTCCATCCTGGGGATTAACCTCATGACCCTACGCTGCACTGCCTCAATTGCTACGATTCCTCAAATTAGGAGACCAAAACTGCACACAATAGTCCAGATGTAGTCTCACCTCATCTTAGAGCTAGCGGAATCAAGGGATATGGGGAGAAGGCAGGTGCGGGTTACTGATTGTGGATGATCAGCCATTATCATAATGAATGGCGGTGCTGGCTCGAAGGGCCAAATGTCCTCCTCCTGCACCTATTGTCTATGTTTCTATGTTAGGCTGTTGACTGCATGACAGCAAAGAAATGCTATCACATTGGTTGTTTCTACAGTGTGGTATAAGTAAAAACATTACCTCTCCTGGAGTGGAATGTGATGATGATGACGTTTTCTGAGACGAATAATAATCTAGAAATTTGAACAGGTGTGTCCAGTCATGGATCATACTTCAATCAATGACGTGACCATGAAAACACATCGCAATAATGTGTCATGGTGGAGTTGTTCCCTTTAAGGGTTGAAACCCTCAAATGCTCATTTTGAAGCAAAGTGCCCAGTAATGCACAAAATTCAAGCAGGATAAAATCATGATCCATTTTTTTTAACCTTATTAGGATGTGTCTTATGACTCATGATTATAATCGGATCACAAATTTAAATTAATGTCTTAATGCACAGGGATGAATTGCCTTAGGTGAACATGCAACAATATTTTAATGATCCAAAATTGCAGCAAAGGAATTTCCATATAGAGCTTTTCTATTTTTGTTTTCTTTATATTGTGTTAGTGGATAATATTGGAGAATCCAAAATGGTGGCAAGATCGAATTTTCGATCAGCAGACATTCTAAATAATGCCACCAAAGTATCCATTGACCCCCCCCCCCACACAATCTTTCCATCAGAGGCTTTGACGTTATGCTTGTCATAACTATTAAAATGAAACAGAGTTCATTCAAAGGTTTAATGTTGTAAATTATTCAGAATATTGAATTGTTTCAATTATTTTTAAACTATTTTGCAATTGAGTCAATAAAATCAATGTCTGATATGATCACAATGGATTTTGCTTTTTAAGTTGGATATGTTTATTATAGGCTTGGATTTAAATGGCACCTTGATGGTTTGTATCCCTTTTTTTTAATGTCCTCCTGTTTGGAGGCCCTCACCTGTGTTTTCCAAGCATTAGTCTGAGACTGGTAGGGCTGTAGCAGTAGGTATGGACAGCCAGTTGACCAAGTCGTGTCAGTAGGGGGGAGCAGCTCTGCATGCTTAGCTCACTGCAACTGGAGGTCTTCCAGATTTAAACAGTCTGTGATATAGTTCAAGTTATTTTTACTCGGAAGAGCAGCTGGTGGTGGGAACAACAAATGTTTGCTCTAGGCTGCACTTTTCTGGAGTAAATGCACTAACGAGAAGCTGAAAAACCACATAAAAGCCATAACTTTTCCTTATTGCCAATTAATTAGTTTCAGAATACCGTAAAGCTTGGAAAATGACAACAGTGAAGGAAACTGAATAAACTGTTATTTGTAAATGTTTTATAACTCTCTGCTCTCCAATGAGCGTCAATTTCAGTCAATGGACATTATCCCTGACAACATGGTACCTTTAGCAATCCATGTAACAAAGGCATGGGCAATTACCTACTTTGTCACCATCTGTTTATTGGATTTAATTGAGATATAACTAAAATCTCTTAAAAATGATGGGTATTAGCAACTAAACAGGAGATTAGATTTTAAATTAACCATCAGTTAAATGCTAGTGTCATATGCTAGTGTACAGCACAGATACAGGTCTTTTGGTCCATAATATCTATGCCGACCATTTTGTCCATCTACACTAATCCCATTTTCCTAAGTTATGTCCATATCCTTCTATGCCTTGTTTATTTAAATGCCTGTCTGAATGCATCTTAAATATGGTAATTATATATGTTTCCACCACCATCTCTGGCAGTTAGAACTGGCTAACCATTTCTTGTTGCTAGTAAAATATTTTTTTAATGGCCCGTTTAAATCCATGAAACATGTATACTGTATAATGTATGCTCCTCACGTTTGATGCTGATCACATTATTCTGCACATTAAAGTAAATCAGTCATTTCATATTAAGTAAAAAAATTGATTAAATCAAGAATAAAACCTTGTGATCAAAATACGATCTAAAATTCATAGCTTCTCCTTTGTGATTGTAAAGATTCAAGCTCATTGAATAGCGCTACTGGCTGTGGTTTGAACTGCTCAAAATCTGCTTCGCTACACCATTTTTATTCCTTTGTTCACATCCTCTTTCCACTGCATGACGAATTATATATAATCTTCGTGTCTGCAGTACATTCTAGTTCTTGGTGATAGTAGTGAAGAGATGAAACCGTGTTGAATTAACTGCACAAAGGCATTTGATTGTATTGTTCCCCCGTAGCAGTCATTACTTCTTCTACATTGTATATCAGTAGATTGTGAGAGTTTAATAAAGCTGTAATTTCATTTTCATTTTAGCAATGGAGGGATATTGTGGAGAGGGTTTCGGAAAGGTGGTGTGATCCATAAGCCAGAACAGCTGAATCACAGTTGCATTTCTATGACATACTTCTTCCTTTTTTACTACATGTGCCTAGAATTTCCTTGGTATTGCTAGAGGAGCACTGGATGCTTGTCAATTACCACTTTGGTTGTTGGTTTGTTGTTTAGAAGGTGTTGGGTGCTACTGGTTGGCTGCTACTGTCTCACATGGAATGAGGCCTTTTACTTTAGTACTGAACTTTACAGTGCGGAAACAGGCCCTTCGGCCCACCGAGTCCGTACCGACTAGCGATCACCCCGTACATTTAGCACTATCCTACACAGGGACAGTTTTCAACTTTTTACTAATGCCAGTCAATCTACAAACCTGTATGTCTGGAGTGTGGGAGGAAACTGGAGAAAACCCATGAGGTCACAGGGAGAACGTACAAACTTCGTACAAACAGCACCCGTAGTCAGGATCAAAACCGGATCTCAGGCACTGTAAGTCAGCAACTCTTAACGCTGTGCCATTGTGCTGCAGAGTGGCCTTTCCTTTTGTGTTATGACAGTAGAGATTATACAAATTATAATCAACATGTCAAGGCCAATTCTGGGAGTAGGGTGCAGTTCATGGAGAGAAAAGCCTGGAGGAAAGGGGAGGTTGTGGACTGGAAGGGATTTGGTGTGTTTATGTTTGACAAACATTGATGGAATGGTTGGGATTAGTGGGGTGGGCCAGGAGCTTGTGTTTGGCAATGGCAGGGTGGGGAATTTTGTGTTGGTGATTGATGTTTGGTGGAACTTTGCTGGCTGGGTATTTGTGCCTGGTGGAGCGGTAGTTATTGGTGGGGATGGGAGCTATTGAGCGATCACATGGAGGATGGTCGGGTGCTTGGTGGACAGGTGGCTGGTTACGAGCTTGGGGTGGGGTGGGTGGAACATAAGGCAGAGAGCGGGGGAGTAAATTACCAAGGGACTTAACCCACCCATCCCCATCCTCTCTCCACTGGAACAACATGCACAGCTTCACCAATATTCTTTCAGCATGGAATAATTTCTAGGATTTAGTCATAGTCATAGAGAGTCAGAGTTATTGGCTCGGAAACAGCCCCTTCAGTCCAAATTGCCAATGAAACCAAAATGTCCCATTTACACTAGTCCCACCTGCGCACATTTAGCTCATAACCCTCTGAACCTTTCTTATCCATGTACCTGTCCAAATGTCTTTTAAATGCTGTTATAGTACCTGCCTCAACGACCTCCTCTGGCAGCTCAGCCCATGGACCAACCATCCTCTGTGTGAATCCCTTACAACCTGCAAGCTAGATATAGAGAGGGACAAAATATTTGTTCCCTGATGGATATATTTAAGCTTTATGAACTGTGCAAATTGGGGCTGAATATAATTTTGATAACCCCAATTAAATACTTGCAACTACAGGATTTGTTTTTTTCAAGAGCTGATTCATATGTTTTGCATATGGAGTCATTTACTGTAAGTTGGTGCATTTTGTTAGATAATACTTTGGTTTGGGGCTTGGTTTTCTTAGTTGAGTGCTTATCCAGCAGTTATAGCCCAGGTACTTTGTGTTTTAATTGTAATTTAACATCTAGCCCAGCTAGTGACCGCTGTGAAGAGAGCAACTGACAACTAGGGAAAGTCCATGTGACAGCTTGGAAAGACAGGACGGAATAGACCCCACTGGAGCTGTTATGGGTTAAGTAAGTTCCGCCAACAAGTAACAACATGACACACAGTGACAGTTATGAATGACTCAGAAAACACTAAACATTAATAATAATAAAACATTAATGATAAAACACCATCGATTAGGCATGTGAACCAACAAAATACCATATCAAAGGGAGGCTACATATTTTTGGTTGTTGAGTAGAGCAACAAGTCATGGATAAAAACTGTTTTTATGTCTGGCTGTGGCAGCTTTGACAGTCCTGAGTCACCTTCCAGAGGGAAAGTGATTCAAAGAGTTTGTGGCCAGGGTGAGAGGGGTCAGAGATGATGTTGCCCGCTCGCATCCTGGCCCTTGCAGTGTACAGTTCATCAATGGAGGGAAGGTTCCAGCCAATAATCTTCGCTGGTGATCGGACGATTCGCTGCAGCCTCCAGGTGTCGTGCTTGGTGGCTGAGCCAAACCACGACCTTAAAAGACTCGACGGATGTGACTGTGGTGTTGTTGATCGTGAGTGGGGTGAGGGGAGGGGGAGCTCTCCTAAAGTCTACAATCAATTCCACTGTCTTAAGAGCATTGAGCTCTAGGTTGTTGCTACGGCATCAGGACGCCAGCTGTGACACTTCCTGTCTGCAGGCAGATTCCTCCCCATCCTGGTTCAGTCCAATCAGGGTTGTGTCGTCCGCAAACTTGAGAAGCTTGACAGAGGTGTCTGTGGAGGTGCAGTCGTTGGTGTAGAGAGAGTAGAGGAGAGGGGAGAGTACGCAGCCTTGCGGTGCTCCTATGCTGGGTCCGAGATGTGCTTTCCCAGCCTCACTTGCTGCTTCCTGTCTGTCAGGAAGTTGGTGATCCACTGACAGAGGGGTTCAGGCACAGTCAAATCGGAAAGTTTGGAGTGTAGTAACTCTGGCACAATGGTGTTAAAGAAGGAACTGCAGATGCTGGAGAATCGAGGGTACACAAAAGGCTGGAGAAACTCAGCGGGTGCAGCAGCATCTAAAGAGCGAAGGAGATAGGCGACGTTTCGGGTCGGGGTAGAAGGGTCTCGACCCGAAACGTTGCCTATCTCCTTCACTCCTTAGATGCTGCTGCACCCGTTGAGTTTCTCCAGCCTTTTGTGTACCCTGGCACAATGGTGTTGAATGCAGAGCAAAAATCAACAAACAGGATCCTCGCATAGGTCCCCTGGCAGTCTGGTTGCTGTAGGATGAAGTGCAGGCCCAGGTTGACTGCATCATCCACAGATCTATTGGCCCAATATGCAAACTGCAGAGGGTCCAGCAGGGAGTTTGTGATATTTTTCAGCTTGGCCAGCACAAGCCTTTCGAGTGTCTTCATGACTACAGAAGTCAGTGACAGGCCTGTAGTCATTAAGACAAGTAATCTTTGACTTTTTGGGTACAGGGACAATAGTGGAGACTTTGAAGCAGGCGGGGACAGTACATGTTTGCAAGGACTGGTTAAAAATGTCTGTAAAGACTGGTGCCAGCTGTTTGGCACAGAACTTAAGAGTAGAGGGGGAAACATTGTCAGGTCCTGGAGATTCCCATCTCTTTTGTCCTCTGGAAAGCCTCTCCACCTGCTTTATTTTGATTGTTGATATTGGTTAAGTTATGTTGTGCAGCACAGAGGTTGTGGATGATTAGGTGTGAAGTGGTGACTGGAGGGGAGTGGGTGTAGAAAGGCACAGTCTTTGCAGTCTGAGGTCAGGCTGTGAGTGGGTGTGAAATGTTGGTTGGGGAGGGAAATGGTCCAGTCTTTTCATACTGGAGTCTTGCCTTAAGTAGGTGTGAAGTGGTGAATGGGAAGAAGAGGGTGCAGGGTCCATTCTTTGTAGACTGGGGTCTGGCTGTGTTGGTTGGGGAGGGGGGGAGGGGTTACCAGAGTTACGTTTCTGATTTTCAAACCTGCAGTAAAACTCATTCAGGTCCTTGGTCAGCTGACGATTGTCCAAAGAGCGGTGGGCTTTCCTCTTGTAGCTGGTAATTTATTGCAAGCCCTTCGAAACTGAAGAAGAGTCACTAGCTGAGAACTTGCTCTCCAATGTCTCAGAGTATCTTTCCTTGGCAGCTCTGATTCCTCTTCTCAGCTTGTACTTGGCCTGCCTGTAGAGGTCTGCATCCCCGCTCCTGTAGGCCTCCTCTTTAGACCATCGGAGCTGTCTGAGTTCTGCAGTGAACCATGGCTTATAGTTGTTGAACCATGTCCGGGTCTTAGTTGGAACGCAACTGTCCACGCAACTGTTAGCACCTCATTGCAGCAGTGGCGCAGATTGGAAACAGTCTTGCTGCACCCCTAAAAAGCTACGACAAGTCAGTCAAGTCAGTCGAGTGAAGTCCAGTGACGGGTAGAAAACCACAGTTCGCAGGATATCATTCCCCCTGTTACTGATGAGGAGGGAACAAGCTCTGTAGAGGGGGATGTAGCTGGTGGTGAGGTTAATCTGCCGGTCATGGAGAACGGTGGGCTGAAACCCAGGGCAAGTAAACACGCTGGAATAACTCAGCGGGTGAGGCAGCATGTGAAAGTAAATCCAAAGGGTTTCTACAGCTATGTTAATAGCAAAAGGATAACAAGGGATAAAATTGGTCCATTGGAGAGACCGAGTGGACAGCTATCTGCAGAGCCAAAAGAGATGGGGGAGATATTGAACAATTTCTTTTCTTCGGTATTCACCAAGGAGAAGGATATTGAATTATGTGAGGTAAGGGAAACTAGTAGAGTAGCTATGGATACTATGAGTTTCAAAGTAAAAGAAGTACTGGCACTTTTGAAAAATATAAAAGTGGATAAGTCTCCAGGTCCTGACAGGATATTCCCTAGGACATTGAGGGAAGTTAGTGTAGAAATATCCGGGGCTATGACAGAAATATTTCAAATGTCATTAGAAACTGGAATAGTCCCCGAGGATTGGCGTACTGCGCATGTTGTTCCATTGTTTAAAAAGGGTTCTAAAAGTAAACCTAGCAATTATAGACCGGTTAGTTTGACTTCAGTGGTGGGCAAATTAATGGAAAAGCTACTTAGAGATAATATATATAAGTATCTGGATAAAGAGGGTCTAATTAGGAACAGTCAACATGGATTTATGCCTGGAAGGTCATGTTTGACTAATCTTCTTGAATTTTTTGAAGAGGTTACTAGGGAAATTGACGAGGGTAAAGCAGTGGATGTTGTCTATATGGACTTCAGTAAGGCCTTTGACAAGGTTCCTCATGGAAGGTTGGTTAAGAATGTTCAACTGTTGGGTATAAATGCAGGAATAGCAAGATGGATTCAACAGTGGCTGAATGGGAGAAGCCAGAGGGTAATGGTGGATGGCTGTTTGTCGGGTTGGAGGCAGGTGACTAGTGGGGTGCCTCAGGGATCTGTGTTGGGTCCTTTGTTGTTTGTCATGTACATCAATGATCTGGATGAAGGGGTGGTAAATTGGATTAGTAAGTATGCAGATGATACCAAGATAGGGGGTGTTGTGGATAATGAAGAGGATTTCCAAAGTCTACAGAGTGATTTAGGCCAGTTGGAAAAATGGGCTGAAAGATGGCAGATGGAGTTTAATGCTGATAAATGTGAGGTGCTGCAACTTGGCAGGACAAATCAAAATAGGACGTACATGGTAAACGGTAGGGAATTGAAGAATACAGTTGAACAGAGGGATCTGGGAATAACCGTGCATAGTTCCTTGAAGGTAGAATCTCATATAGATAGGGTGGTAAAGAAAGCTTTTGGTATGCTAGCCTTTATAAATCAGAGCATTGAGTATAGAAGCTGGGATGTAATGTTAAAATTGTACAAGGCGTTGGTGAGACCAAATCTGGAGTATGGTGTACAATTTTGGTCGCCCAATTATAGGAAGGATGTCAACAAAATAGAGAGGGTACAGAGGAGATTTACTAGAATGTTGCCTGGGTTTCAACAGCTAAGTTACAGAGATAGGTTGAATAAGTTAGGTCTTTATTCTCTGGAGCGCAGAAGGTTAAGGGGGGACTTGATAGAGGTCTTTAAAATGATGAGAGGGATAGACAGAGTTAATGTGGACAAGCTTTTCCCTTTGAGAATAGGGAAGATTCAAACAAGAGGACATGACTTTAGAATTAAGGGACAGAGGTTTAGGGGTAACATGAGGGGGAACTTCTTTACTCAGAGAGTGGTAGCGGTGTGGAATGAGCTTCCAGTGGAAGTGGTGGCGGCAGGTTCGTTGGTATCATTTAAAAATAAATTGGATAGGCATATGGATGAGAAGGGTACGGAGGGTTATGGTATGAGTGCAGGCAGGTGGGACTAAGGGAAAAAAGTTGTTCGGCACGGACTTGAAGGGCTGAGATGGCCTGTTTCCGTGCTGTAATTGTTATATGGTTATATGGTTATAGCATCTATGGAGAGAAGGAATTGGTGACGTTGCGAGTTGAGACCCTCCTTCAGACTGATGTCAGGGGAGGGGGCGGGTCAAGGAAAGAATGTAGGCGTGGACAGTAAGGCTAGTGGGAGAACTGGGAAGGGGGAGGGGATGGAGAGAGAGAAAGCAAGGGCTACCTGTAGTTAGTGAAGTCAATGTTCATACCGTTGGGGTGCAAACTACGCAAACAAAATATGAGATGCTGTTTCATGCAATTTGCGCTGGGCCTCACTGTGGGAATGGGAGGGGGAGTTGAAGTGCTGGGCCACCGGGAGATCAGGCAGGTTAAGACGGACTGAGTGGAGATGTTCAGCGAAACGATCACCGAGCCTGCACTTGGTCTCGCCGATGTAGAGAAATTGACACCTGGAATAGCGGATGCATTAGATGAGGTTGGAGGAGGTGCAAGTGAACCTCTGCCTCACCTGGAAAGGCTGTTTGGGTCCTTGACTGGAATCGAGGGGGGAGGTAATGGGACAGGTGTTGCATCTCCTGCGGTTGCTGGGGAAACTACCTGGGGAGGGGGTGGTTTGGGTGGGAAGGGTCGAGTTGATCAGGGAGTTGCGGAGGGAACGGTCTCAGCAGAAAGCGGAAAGGGGTGGAGATGGGAAGATGTGGCCAGTAGTGGGATCCCTTTGGAGGTGGCGAAGATGTTGGTGGATTGTATGTTGTATGTGATGGGGTGGAAGGTGAGGACAAGGGGGACCCTGTCCTTGTTACGAGTGGGGGAGGGGGAGCTGCGGGATATCGAGGAGACCCTGGTGAGAGCCTCATCTATAATGGAAGAGGGGAACCCCCATCCCCTAAAGAATGAGGGCATCTCTGATATGGAAAACCTCATCCTGGGCGCAGATGTGGCGTAGACGGAGGAATTGGGTGTAGAGGATAGAGTCTTTACAAGAAGCAGGGTGGGAAGAAGTGTAGTCCAGATAGCTATGGGAGTCAGTAGGTTTATAGTAGATGTCGGTCAATAGTCTGTTTCCTGTGATGGAGATGGTGAGATCTAGAAACGGTAGGGAGATGTCGGAGATGGTCCAAGTGAATTTGAGTGCAGGATGGAAATTAGTGGTTGATGAAGTCAGTGAGTTCTGCATGGGTGCAGGAGGTAGCATCAATGCAGTCGTCAATGTAGCGGAGGTAGAGTTCGGGGACAGGGCCAATGTATTCCAGTAACAGGGATTGTTTGATGTACCCTGCAAAGAGGTCGTCTTTCCTCATATGACAGTCCAGCCATCCCAGGGATCAATCTCGTGAACCTACGCTGCACTGCCTCAATCACAAGGATGTCCTTCCTCAGATTAGGAGGCCAAAACTGTACACAATACTCCAGATGTGGTCTCACCAGAGCCCTATACAACTGCAGAAGAACCTCTTTACTCCTATAGTAAAATCCTCTTCTTATGAAGGCCAACATTCCATTAGCTTTCTTCACTGCCTGCTCTACCTGCATGCCAACTTTCAGTGACTTGTGTACAAGGACGCCCAGGTCTCGCTGCACCTCCCCCTTACCTAACCTAACCCCATTGAGATAATAATCTGCCCCCTTGTTTTTGCTGCAAAAGTGGATAACCTCACATTTATCTATATTATACTGCATCTGCCATGCATCTGCGCACTCACTCAACCTGTCCAGGTCACCCTGCAACCTCCTAACATCCTCTTCACAGATCACAGTACCACCCAGCTTTGTGTCATCTGCAAACTTGCTAGTGCTGCTCCTAATTCCCTTTTCCAAATCATTAATATATATGGTGAACAGTTGCGGCCCCAACACCGAGCCTTGCGGCACTCCACTCGCCACTGTCTGCCATTCTGAAAAGGATCCATTCACTCCTACTCTTTGCTTCCTGTCTGCCAACCAATTTTCTATCCATGTCTACACCCTACCCCCAATGTCATGTGCTCTAATTTCAGTCACCAATCCCCGTGCAGGACCTTATCAAAGGCTTTCTGAAAGTCTAGATACACTACATCCACTGGCTCCCCTTCATCCATTTTCCTTGTCGCATCCTCAAAAAATTCCAGAAGATTAGTCAAGCATGATTTCCCATTCATAAATCCATGTTGACTTTTTAGATTAGATTCCTTTATTGTCATTCAGACCTTTTGGTCTGAATGAAATTGTTACCATACAATCATAACATATAATAAAAAACAAAACACACAATAAACACATATCCAACATCCACCACAATGAGTTCACCAGGCACCTCCTCACTGTGGTGGTAGGTAAAAGTCTAAAGTCATTGTCTTCATCCCTCCTAGTTCTCCCTCTGCACTGAGGCGATCCAGGCCTCCGCCGCCGCTGGAGCACCGCAGCTCTAAGCCGGACCGCTGCCGCCGCTGGAGCACCGCAGCTCTAAGCTGGGCCGCCGCTGGAGCACCGCAGCTCTAAGCCGGGCCGCCGCCACAGCTCCGCCATTAGGCCTCAGCACAGACGGTGACGGGGGACATGCATCCCCCCGAAGGGAGAGACTAAAACTCTGTTTCTCCCACCGCACCCCACATACACAACCTAATAAAACAAAGTTCTACTAAAACAAACACTAGAAGATAACAAAAATAGAAAAAAGAGATGGACTGCAGGTGAGCCGCAGCTGCCAGCCAGCGCGGCCACTTCCGGACTTGGACTAATCCTTTTACTGCTATCCAAATGCCCCATTATTACCTCTTTAATAATTGACTCCAGCATCTTTCCCACCACCGAAGTCAGGCTAACTGGTCTGTAATTCCCTGTTTTCTCTCTCGCTCCTTTCTTGAAAAGCGGGGTAACATTAGCTATCCTCCAATCCACAGGATCTGATCCTGAATCTATTGAACATTGGAAAATGATCACCAATGCGTCCACTTTTTCTAGAGCCACCTCCTTGAGGATCCTGGGATGCAGACCGTCAGGCCCAGGGAATTTATCATCCTTCAGTCCCATTAGCCTACCCAATAGTATTTCTCGCCTATTGAACATTTCTTTCAGTTCCTCTACCCCCTTAGATCCTGGGGCTAGAGGAACTAGGGGAATTGTTTGGCTGTCTTCCTTAGTGAAGACAGATCCAAAGTACCTGTTCAACTCTTCTGCCATTTCCTTGTTACCCATAATAATTTCAACCGTGTCTGGCTTCAAGGGACCCACATTTGACTTTGCTACTCTTTTTCCCTTAACATATCTAAAGAAGCTTTTACTGTCCTTCTTTATATTCCTGGCCAGCTTCCCTTCGTACTTCATCTTTTCAGCCCCTATTGCCTGTTTTGTTTCCTTGGGAGAGTTTATTTATCAATATAGTGCGGACAGGTTTGGTGTTATTGAGGAAAAAGTGGTGCAGGCTCTACAGGTGGTTAGATCTAGACGAGAGAGAGAGAGAGATTAGTGAAAGAGAGGAGACAGTGGGGAAATCCTACAGTTGATGAGAGAGAGGGAATTAATGTTTTGCAAGAAGAGTTAAGAAATTGGTCAGCACTATTAAGGAGGGCAGAACACCTTACTAGGAAGAGAAAGAAGGAGCGGGTCAGGTCTGCATTTTATAGGGATCCATTTCAATTTGTTAAAAGAATGTTTAGCCAGGAAAAAGTGGAAAGTTCAAAACTTCAAAGGAATAGAGGAATATTTAAAAAGGACATACTTGGATCCAGAAAAGAAAAGGGGAACGAGTTTTCCTCCAGATATACCACACTTAGGAGAGAAAGAGTATAAGTTACATGTTTTGCCACCAAAGTGGAAGGAAGTGGAAGCTGTAATAAGGCGGGCACAGGCTTTCTTGGCCCAAGGGCCGAATGGAGTCCCTTACCGGGTATATAAAAGTCCACCCGATGTGCTTAGATTCTTGTGGAGGCTGTTGCGTATAGTTTGGGAGAAGCAGGTCATGCCAAGGGTTTGACGTAGAGCAGGGGGAATCTTCATCCCCAAGGAGAAAGAGTCTTCAGAGTAAGTCAGTTCATGCCTATATGTCTCCTAAATATAGAAGGCAAGATTTTCTTTAGCATAGTGGTACAGAGGCTGGTAAGTTATTTAGAAAGTAACAGGTTAACGGATACCACAGAGCAGAAAGCAGGAATCCCAGCTTTTGCAGGTTGCTTAGAACACATTAGTGTAATATGACATCAGATTCAGACCGCCAAGCTCAAGAGAAGAGATTTGCATGTAGTGTTTTTGGACCTGGCAAATGCTTTTGGATCTGTGCCACATAGTCTTCTTTTGAGTGCTTTTGATACCTTTAGAGTTCCAGGATCAATAGTTAAAGCATATTTCCAAGATGTCCGAATGTGTTTTAGTACAGCAGACTTTACAACAGCATAGCAGTGACTAGAGCTGGGCATTATGGCAGGGGTACTATTTTGCTGTTAGCGTTTACAATGGCGATGGAGCTAGTGATTAGAGGGTGGGTCGTCGGCGGGGAGAGACGGCAGGACGATGGGACCTCATGGGATCCAAGGAGAGATAGCTGAATGGATAGCAAATTGGCTCCATGGAAGGAAGCAGAGGCTGATGCTGAAAGGTTTCTTCTCAGAATGGAAGCCTGTGATGAGTGGTGTGCCACAGGGTTCGGTGCTGGGCCCGTTATTGTTTGTCATCTACATCAATGATTTGGATGGGAACATACAGGCAAGGTTAGCAAGTTTGCTGATGATACAAAAGTTAGTGGTTTTGCAGATAGTGAAGATGGTTGTGAACGATTGCAGCAGGATCTGGATCGATTGGCCAGGTGCGGGGAGGAATGGTTGATGGAATTTAATACAGGGAAGTGTGAGGCGTTGTATTTTGGGACGTCGAACAAGGACAGGACTTACGCAGTAAATGGTAGGCCTCTGGGTAGTGTTGTAGAGCAGAGGGATCTAGGAGTACAGGTGTATGGTTCCTTGAAGGTCGTGTCACAGGTAGATAAGGTGGTCAAAAAGGCTTTTGGCACTTTGGCCTTCATCAGTCAGAGTATTGAGTATACCTGTAGATGTTGGGAGGTCATGTTGCAGTTGTATAAGACATTGGTGAAACCGCATTTAGAATAATGTGTTCAGTGCATTCAATGCAATATCTTTAAATAAAATGCATCGCTATTGCATTGAATGACATTTAATTAAAGCAGTTGTGATTTTAAAAAGACTTCACAATTACATTGATTAAGTTTTATTGTACAAGAGTTGAATTTTTAAAATACTTCGCTATTGCATTGAATCACATTTATTTAAGAACAGTTGGACTATTGCATTGAATCACATTTATTTAAAAACACTTGGATTTAATACGTTGCATTTTAATTACTACTCTTAAATGTTACACTTAAATTAGACTGCTCAGACATGTTCGGCCGCGCATGCTCGGCTACGCTCGGCCCCGTTCGACCGCACACGCTCGGCTCCGCTCGGCCCCGCTCGATCCTACACGCTCGGCTCCACACGCGGCTCCGCTCAGCCCTGCACGCTCGGTATCCTCTCTACCCCCTCCCTCTCTACCCCCCTCTCTCTCTACCACCCTCCTCTCTACCCTCCCTCCCCCCCCACTCTACCTCCTCCCCTGAATCTACCTTCCTCTCTCTAACCCCCTCCCTATCTATCCCCCTCCCCTTCCCTCTCTACCTCCCTCACCTCCCTCTCTACCCCCTCCCCGTCCATCTCTACCCCCTCCCTCTCTACCCCCTTACTAGGGACCCTACAGCACTCCAACCCACTCAGCTCCGCTCGGCCGCGCTTGGGACCCGTTCGGCCCCGCACGTCGGCTCCGCTCGGCCCCATTTGGCCCGACTCAGCTCGAACCCACTAAGACCAGCTCCATCAGCTCTGCTTGAAGAGGTGAGGGAGGGATTGGGGGAGTGGAGGAGAGGACAAAAATCCTGCGGAGTTGAGGTGGGAGTGTGGGGGGATTGAGGGAAAGGAGGGGGGAGGGATTGACAAATTGGGAGTATAAAGATGAAAGGGAAGAGAGTATAGGAAAAATTATAAAAGATTCTCGAATTAATGGGAAGGAAAGTTCAAGAATGGACATAAGAGTAAGGTCGGGGCCAATTGCGAGCTGTGCGAGGGGGGACATGAATACAGAGGTCAAAGTGTTGTATATGAATGCACGAGGTATAAGAAATAAAGTGGACGAGCTTGAGGCTCAGTTAGAAATTGGCAAGTATGATGTTGTGGGAATTACTGAGATATGGCTGCAAGAGGGCCAGGGCTGGGAACTGAATATCCAAGGGTATACATCCTATCAAAAAGACAGACAAGTGGGCAGAGGGGGTGTGGTAGCTCTTTTGGTGAGGAATGAAATTCAGTCCCTTGCAAGGGGTGACATTGAAACAGGAGATGTGGAGTCAGTATGAATAGAACTAAGGAATTGCAAGGGTAAAAAGACCCTAATGGGACTTAACTACAGGCCCCCAAACAGTAGCTTGACATAGGGTCAAAGTTGAATCAGGAGTTAAAATTGGCATGTAGCAAAGGTAATGCTGTGGTTGTTATGGGAGATTTCAAAATGCAGGTAGACTGGGAAAATCAGGTTGGTACTGGACCCCATGAAAGGGACTTTGTACAGTGTCTTCGTGATGGATTCTCAGAGCAGCTTACAGGGAGAAGGCAATTCTGGATTTAGTGTTATGTAATGAACTGGATTTGATAAATGAACTTGAGGTTAATGAGCCATTAGGAGGTAGTGACCATAATATGGTCAGGTTTAATCTACAATTGGAGAGGGAGAATCAGAGGTGTCAGTGTTACAGTTAAATAAAGGAGACTATGGGGCCATGGGGGAGGAGCTGGCCAAAGTTGACTGGAAAGATACCCTAGCAGGGATGTCAGTGGAACAATAATGACAGGTATTTCTAGGAATAATACAGAAGGTGCAGGATCAGTTCATTCCATGGAAGAAGAAAGATTCCAAGGGGAGTAAGGGGCGACTGCGGCTGACAAGGGACGTCAGGGACAGTATGAAAATAAAAGAGAAGAAGTACAACGTAGCAAAGATGAGCGGAAGCAAGAGGATTGGGTAATGTTTAAAGTGCAACAGAAGATAGTTAAAAAGACAATACGGGGAGAAAAGATGAGGTACGAAGGTAAGCTAGCCAAGAATATAAAGGAGGATAGTAAAAGCTTCTTTAAGTATGGGAAGAGGAAAAAATTAGTTAAGACTAAAGTTGGATCCTTGAAGACTGAAAAAGGTGAATTTATTATGGGGAACAAGGAAATGGCAGATGAGTTGAACTTTTGATCCGTCTTCACTAAGGAGGACACAAACAATCTTCCTGAAATAGTAGTGGCCAGAGGATCTGGGGTGACGGAGGAACTGAAGGAAATCCATATTAGGCAGGAAATGGTGCTGGGTAGACTGATGGGACTGAAAGCTGATAAATCCCCAGGGCCTGATGGTCTGTATCCCAGGGTACTTAAGGAAATGGCTCAAGAAATCGTGGATGCATTGGTGATAATTTTCCAATGTTCCATAGTCTCAGGATCAGTTCCTGTGGATTGGAGGGTAGCTAATGTTATCCCACTTTTTAAGAAAGGCGGGTGAGAGAAAACAGGGAATTATAGATCAGTTAGCCTGACATCGGTGGTGAGGAAGATGCTGGAGTCAATTATAAAAGATGAAATAGCTGCACATTTGGATAGTAGTAACAGGATTGGTCCGAGTCAGCATGGATTTACGAAGGGGAAATCTTGCTTGACTAATCTTCTGGAATATTTTGAAGATGTAACTAGGAAAATGGACAAGGGAGAGCCAGTGGATGTAGTGTACCTGGACTTTCAGAGAGCATTTGATAAGGTCCCACATAGGAGATTAGCGGGCAAAATTAGGGCACATGGTATTGGGGGTAGAGTGCTGACATGGATAGAAAATTGGTTGGCAGACAGGAAACAAAGAGTAGGGATTAACGGGTCCTTTTCAGAATGGCAGGCAGTGACTAGTGGGGTACCGCAAGGCTTGGTGCTGGGACCGCAGCTATTTACAATTTACATCAATGATTTGGATGAAGGGATTCAAAGTAACATTAGCATATTTGCAGCTGACACAAAGCTGGGTGGCAAGTGTGAACTGTGAGGAAGATGCTATGAGAATGCAGGGTGACTTGGACAGGTTGGGAGAGTGGGCAGATGCATGGCAGATGAAGTTAAATGCAGATAAATGTGAGGTTATCCACTTTGGTATCAAAAACAAGAAGGCAGATTACTATCTAAATGGTGTCAAGTTGGGAAAAGGGGAAGTACAACGGGATCTGGGGGTCCTTGTTCATCAGTCTATGAAAGTAAGCATGCAGGTACAGCAGGCAGTGAAGAAAGCGAATGGCATGTTGGTCTTTATAACAAGAGGAGTCGAGTATAGGAGCAAAGAGGACCTTCTGCGGTTGTACAGAGCCCTAGCGAGACCACACCTGGAGTATTGTGTGCAGTTGTGGTCCCCTATTTTAGGGAAGGATATTCTTACTATTGAGGGAGTGCAGCATAGGTTTACAAGGTTAATTCCCGGGATGGCGGGACTGTCATATGCTGAGAGAATGGAGCAGCTGAGCTTGTACACTCTGGAGTTTGGAAGGATGAGAGAGGATCTTATTGAAACATATAAGATTGTTAAGGGTTTGGACATGCTAGAAGCAAGAAACATGTTCCCGATGTTGGGGGAGTCCAGAACCAGGGGCCACAGTTTAAGAATAAGGGGTAAGCCATTTAGAACGGAGATGAGGAAACACTTTTTCACACAGAGAGTTGTGAATCTGTGGAATTCTCTGCCTCAGAGGGCGGTGGAGGCAGGTTCTCTGGATACTTTCAAGAGAGAGCTAAATAGGGCTCTTAAAGATAGTGGAGTCAGGGGATATGGGGAGAAGGCAGGAACAGGGTACTGATTGGGGATGATCAGCCATGATCACATTGAATGGCGGTACGGGCTCGAAGGGCCAAATGGCCTACTCCTGCACCTATTGTTTATTGTCTATTGTCTATTGTTCAAACGTCTACATTCCCTCTCTCACGTCCGATCCCTCTCTACCCCCTCCCTCTCTACCCTGTATTCCCCCCCCTCTACCCCCCCTCCCTCTGCACCCCCTCCTCTCCCCCCCCTCCCCCTGCCTCTCTGCCCCCCCCCCCTCTGCTCCCCCCTCCCTCTCTACCCCCCCTCGCTCTCTAGGGAGTGGTGAATAGTGGGACTTATGGGTGAGTGGTGGAGTATTGTGTTCAGGGACCAGCCCTCCCCTGTGACACCACATTATAATATTAATATAATATCAAGGGGGGGGGTTAGTATCTGTGTATAGGAGGTAGTTAGGGTGTGTGTGTGTGTGACGCTGCAGGCCGCCCATCCCCCGCAACCACTCGTTGAGGGGATGGGACCCAACATGTCCCACTTGGTCTAGTATACATTAAAACCAGTGATACCCCAAAATAACTCCATTGTTTACTTTCCTTCTGTCTTTCCTCCTGTCTCGCCACTTTTCCATTTCTTCATTACTTTTCTATTACAACTCTAAATGGAGAATAAAAGAGGGAGACACCTGTGTTTATTTTATGTAGTTTGTTACAATTGGTAGGACAGTTAAGAAAGTAGTTTATAAAGCACATGAATCCTGGGTTTGTGATATATGATTGGCAAAAGAAGCAGAACTTATGTAAGATATTGTTTATGGAGCAAGTGGTGCGACTCTGGCATATACTGCCAGGGCTAGTAGTTTAGTTTATTATTGTCATGTTTACGAGATACGGCAAAAAGAGTGTTCTGCATGCTATCCAGTCAAATCATGCTCACTGTACATGAGCATAATCATATACAAGTAAAAGATTGAAACAAATAAGCAGATTCTCTTCTGAAACAGCATGCAGAGAGTTATCATGTTCCAGCGTCTTCTTGCAACGTCCAACTGTCAAGTTTCTGATCAGTCCAATTTTCACCTAAGGAGATATGCATTTTTTTTTCACTTTAAGGCCCAGTCATGGTGGCACTGAATCGATGAAGAAAGTGTCGGCCTTGCCCGGTGCAATGCCATTAGCTCTTTCAAATGCTACTCTGTAGAGCTAGCCGCAGGCTGCGCCTGAACTGCTCATTCACCTAGCTGCTGAAGAGTCTGCGGTGGCTGTCCCCACCAATACCATCACCCGCGACCACCGTAACTGGACCGTCTGTCACCTCCAGCAGCACGTCTTACGTGCACCACTTCATGAGCTGGCCACAGAGCTTGAGGGCACTTTCCAAGGGTGCTGGGGATGAGTTTGCGGACCATTCTCAGCCACCGACTACCCACGGTCGCCATCTGGAAGTGAAGAGAGATTCAATTGGAGTGTTCAAAAGGGAACTCTATAAGTATCTGAAAGGAAATAATTTAAAGCACCATTGGCATAGCGCATGCGACTGGAAATCGGTGGATTGCTCTTATGTGGAGCACATACAGACGTGACAGAGTGAATCTACACCATGCTGCTTTAGAACAGCAGCCAAGGACCACTTACGCCCCGATCATTCCCTCTTCTCCCCTCTCCCATTGGGCAAAAGATACAAACGCTTGAAAGCACATACCATCCGATAGAGAAACTGCTTCTTCCCCACTGTTATCAGACTACTGACATAAGCTAAGGGTGCAGTCTCATTGTGGCCATTGCACTTTTTTAATCTGTACTTTCTCTGGAGCTCATCCACTATATTCTCCACTTTGTTTATATTTCTCTTTGCATTACCTGTTGTACTTGTTTATGACTAAAGGGCCTGTCCCAGTCAGGCGAGTTTTCAGCGGACTGCTGGCGACTGTCAAGTTTGCGACACTCGCTGAAAAACCGGGAACTGGAACGGCGAGTGTCAGAGTGGAACACACACAAACACATCGCAAAGGCGGGGGCCAGGGAAAGCGGGGGAGCGCTGTCAGAAATTCACACGGTTCAAAGCCAGGGTGATACAGACACGCATCGCGATGAACAGGAAGGTTAAGACAGCTAGCACAGCGTACGGTAAGTCGTTTAAAAGAGGCGGGGAGGGGGGGGCGAAGGGAGAAGGGGGGAGAGGGGGGGCGGCAGAAGGGGGGAGAAGGAGTGGAGACACTTTTAAGAAGCCAGACAACTTTTAATAAGCCAGAGATACACAGCTGTGAAGTTTGGCAGGCATTTAACATTACCGGTCAGTTTATTCAGTTTATTCTGAACTCGTGCTTACATTTTTTTACCCCCAATGAGCCAATGAAAATGTCCGGTCAGCAAAGGCGATTAACTAAAACTACCTACGACTAGCTCGACTACCTATAACTACATGGCGACCCCACTACAACTGAACCTATGACTACAAAAGTATTGATTTTCTCCATGGCGACCAACATGTTGAAAAATTTGTGGCGACCATACTGAGGCCGTACTAATGCGGGAACTCCTCACGACCATGAAGGAGACTCACCAGAGACCACCAGCGAACATGTGGCGAGCTCTGCGAGCGCAGAGTCTCCTGTACTCGCCTAAAAAGTCGCCTAAGTGGGACAGGCCCTTTATACTCATGTATGGTATGATTAGGCTAGCTGGTGCGCAAAACAAAGTTTTTCTTTGAATCTCAGTACATGTGACAATAAACAATACCAATAGCATCTTCCCATCCTGTCACTGATCTGCAATTTTGTGTTGCTATGTGGAGACAATTTAAAGAGCGAAGATCCTATGCATGATACCTCTGATTTAGATGTACTAATATAAGTTCAATGTGTTGCAGGCAAGGTGTAGCAGCAATGTTTGATAATAATGAAGGGTAAGTTGTGAACATTGGAAAATAATCCCAGGAGGGAAGATCAGAAGTTTTGCTAGTTTTGAAAGATCAACAGAGGCAGGGAAATAGCCAGTGTCTATGGGCAGCATACATGCAAATTGTGATATAAAACAATGTATGTGGAGACAAAAAAAATCTTATTTATTTTTCATTATCCATTCAGAAATATGGGTTTTGTGGGCTGAGCAAGCATTTGCCCTTGAAAATATGGTGGAGAGCTTTCTTCTTGAACTTGAGATGTGGGTATACATACAATGCTGTTCAAAAAAAAACGTTAGAAGCTATATTTAAATGAGATTGTTAAACCTGCAAATATTTTGGGATATTGTGCAATCACTATCACCGTAGTCATTAATTGGTAATGTGTTAAATTTGTTAAATTTGGGGATTCCAATTGATATTGTGAATTGAATGTGATATCATATATCCATAATTATGGGCGTTAATTAACATGTACCTGATATGATATTTGTCTTGTGTGTGTATTTGTTTAATAAATAGTTGCTTGTATAATTTTATATCATAGATAAATTTTATGATAGGATATTGTTATTACTATCGAATTTTGGGCAGCATATGTTACTTTTTTTAGGTCTGAGTTTTCAGGCTAGAGTTAGATTTTAAATTTTCACTGCTTTGTAGTTACGCTTTTGAAATAACAGCAATGCATTCTTTTGAATTGACATGTTTATTGTTTAAACTAAGCGATTGGATATGTTTATTCACTATAAACAGTCATCACTTTGTGTTCAAATGAATACACTCTTTAATAATCATTAGCTTTCCCATATCAGCTACCCAGTTATGGGTGTATTGGCAGAGATTAATGAGGTTGTAATTTACTACGGAGATTCAAATGACATCTTAAACTGCAACAATAAAGCTTGAAATGCAATTTAAAAATTCATTGTGTCTAATTTCAGGATTTGGTGAGCAGATTGCTTTTTCATATCACTGTAATATCAGATGCATAGTCTAATTCTAATGGACTTTTCAGCATGTTTGAGATTTGGCTTATGCTGACAATTTTGTAGCTAAAATATCTGCCCAATGGTAGAAGGGAACTAAATACAAACATTAGAGGAATAACAGACAAGAAAAACCGATTTGACAATTGATGATGCTGAGCTTGAAATGATAGGATGACTGATAGGAAATAATAATTCAGAAAAGATTGAGAGTTTTAATGAACAGAATGGACAGCTCTTACATCGAAAAATGCTCATTGATAATGATGGAAATTGCAGTGGGTATGATTTGTTTTATTACCTTGGGCTGCATTTACCAGTATCATAAGAAGATACTGTCAAACATTTCAAGAGCATCTAGAGCAGCCAAATGTGTGGGTTTTGAGATTTATAGAACAAAGGACACAATTTCCTTCAGGACACAATTTCTTTCAGGACACAATCTATTTCCCTATTGAGCAACCAAAAAATTTAAATAAATGAAAATCATAATTTATTTCTTTATGCAGATATACAAACTAAAAGACTAATTTTGAACCATTTATTTCTAATATGTAACTTCACCAACCATTTATAATACATCCCTGACTGCAGAATAAGCTTTAGTCCAGCAACAAATGTTCTAAAAAGCACTTGTTCCACTTCTGCAATGTAAGAGGGAAATATTGGTAAAGTGCACAATCAAATGCCCATGCAATTTATAAACGGACAATTCATTTGCTTGGTAACTGTGACCAATTGTGTTGGAAAGTAGAGTCATAATTATAGCCAAACCTTGGAACAAGAACTCTTTATCTTTCTTTTCCTCATCCTCTGGAAACTTCAAGGCAACTACTTTCAATGTTGCTAAACTGTGAAGGACATAGCAAATATTTTTGAATTTTGGGCAATCACAGTGTTATGTGTTGAAGAAATCTGTCCCATTTACATTCTAGACAATAGAAAACTATGTTTGCAGATGTCAATGGTTTGCTTAATTAGAAGCATTATTCCTCATTGAGTGTATAATTTTGGCCAAGGTTCTTGTCATGAGCCTATTGGTGGAAGTCATTCCCTGATTACCACAGGGAGGCTGCCATCCAATAGTCTGGGGCAGAGGGAGGGCAGAAGAAATACTGAGCTATCACATCATGGAAGTCCTGTAATTGTCAGCAAAGTGAGCAGTGACATGTGTAAAGTTCCTGTCAGGTTGAACATAGATTGATTAGAAGTCTTTACTGCTGAGAAACAGTGCTGGTTTATAGTGAGGAGCACAAGGACTTTCTGACACCCTGCATTGGGAACCAAGCTATGCACTCAAATATCACTGCTCTTGTCTATTTCTTTCACTTCTGTTGGGGGAATTAATGAACTGTCATCACCTCATTCTGTGCAGAGACATTGTTGATGTTACTGATGTCACCACAGCAGGACGAAAACAGCATAAGAAGCTGGATGCACAGTTAGATTCATTACCACATGCTCCAATTCTTGCTCCAACATGTGCCATGATACAATATGTGTTTATTAAATTGCAGGCACCTTTCACCCTGCTAGTTCTGTGGTCTAATGTGATTTTTGTTTCCCACAGCCTGCATTCAGTGAATCCTCATTTCCTCCCTGTGCATGTGTCGGCTGCTTTTTTTAAAAAACATTTCTTCCTTTTTGATTTTATTTGCGCTTCAAGAGTGCTTCCGGGTTCAGCAATTCACAATAAACGAATCCTGGTAAAGACTGCAACTCTTACAACAAGTTAAAATAAGACAAAATTATACAAAATACAACTAGAAGTCTAAAATGGCTGAGATATGGAAATTGAGATAAGAATTGATTCCTGACTGTTCCTGCTATAATTTGGTATGCAGATCTAAAACATAGCATTACATGGAGATATAGACACCAATTTAACAAATTGGTCACGGTCTGAACACAAGATCTTCATTAGCAAATTATTAACAACAATGTTTGTTTTTGGCTAGTCAGCAGGGAGCCCATCAAACATTCAAATAAATGTATAACCCTGTGTACTTTCTTACTGTTCTGACACTGGATTTGTACTGTAAAATCATACTTTGTGGTGGCCACCTTTGATCTAGAAAATGGGCGAGCAGTTGGAGTAATTTCTCTCAATTGTGAAAGTAAAATGACTAGTCCTTATGTTTTGTATCCTTGGGTGCTTACCAGTCCACTTTCAACACATTTTGTGAAAAGTCCAGGCAAACACCATGAATTGTTTGTTACCAATATAATAATAATAACAATAAAAATAATAATAATACACTTATTGTCATTGTAAATACATACAACTAAATTCCAGGCGCACTGCCTGAGCGGAGCTCCAACGTATCAGATAAATAATAACGACAATGGAAACAACAAAAACGGCAAGAAAAACGACACGTCAAGTTAGAATATGCAATATTTGTCGTGTAGCAGTACAAAATATTGGCTATGGGGGGGTGTGTGTTCAGTTCAGAGTGGTGATAACCTAGAACACAGAACCTAGAACAATATAGTACAGGAACAAGACTTTCAGCCCAGAACGTCTTTCCCAACAATTAGGCTACTTTAAGCTGCACATCTACATGCATATCTACACCCCTCCCCCCACAATTCCTTGCTTGTTCACGTGTCTGTCTCAATGCTTCTTAAAATGTTCCTATCACATAATTTTCCAGCACTTCTCTTGATAGCACGTTCCATGTACCACTCTCTGGTGACATAACTTGTCACCTAAATCTCCTTTACACGTCCCCCCTGTCACCTTAAAGCTATACCCCCCACCCTGGGAAAAAGACTGACCATGTACCGTGTCTATGCCTCTCAGAATTTTATATATTTCAATCATGCCTTCATTATCTTACTAAGGGACGCACTGAAGCTCGGTGCAGCCAACGCCAAGGCTCGGTGGGGGAGGGCCACAGTCTAAGGTCCTTCCGCTGCTGGACATGGGGGGCACTGTATGGTGGAGACGCCCCTCAAAATAAGGGAAGGTATCCCATGCCGGGGGGCCACATGAGTGGCACGGGTGGGGGATTAATTAGTAAAATTTGAAAAATGTATATAGACTGCATGGAAGAATTTGTATAGCCTCCGAAAATGTCGGATGGATTTTTCGCACGGTTGATGTATTGTAAATATTTATTACTTGAATAAAGTCTATTTTGAAATATTAAAAAAAAAAAAAAATTATCTTACCTTATCTTCTGGTGTTGCCGATTTCAGGACTAATGGACTTCCACCCTGAGATCCTTCTGTACAAATCTTAAGTATCATAACATCTCAAGTACATTACTATTCAGCAAATAATCTAGTATTATTGTTTCCCCAGCCAAATCACACTGTTCTTTATATTAAATTGTACCACAATTTCTATTTGCAAGCTGGTAAGAATATTTTTAAAATTTCTACATATACAAAATTGATAGTGTCTACCTTGCTCCTAATTTGATATTAGTTCCAAATTTTGCAATGTGGACACACTCCCTACCTTTACACAGTTTTAGAAAATTATCATTACACATTGTGCTGTATTCCTGCCCACTACCTTAAAGCTTATTGTTTTCAATGTGGCTGTAGAGGTAACCTGAATTATGATTGTCCATTAGTACAATAAGTGACAGAACTTCAAAGAGCGCTTCATTGGCTAAGATTTGCTATGGAACATCCAAAGGTTATGCAAGGCGTTGAATAAAATAGTTGTTTCTCATCATGCTGTTTTCCTATTTTTCAGATACAGGCCCCAAACAGAGGAAGTTATTTTGCGAGCATTTGAGGTATGATTGTTTTTCAAGGTCTCACACAAAAAAACATTTTGAAATTATATACTGCTCTGTTTTTGACTTTTCTGATCTTAATTTTCTTTACAGAAAGGGTTTTGGGGTTAGGCTGTTCTAAACCTTGCTTATAATGAAGGAAGTAGGAAGATGTTAATTTTCAATGAAGTGAGAAGATGATTGACGAGGGTAGGGCAGTGGATATTGTCTACACTAACGTTAGTAAAGTAATTAAGTGACATGGCATCATGGTGACTTGGTAAATTGGATTGCTTATGCCCTATATAAATGATCTGAATGAAAATTTAGGTGGGCTGATTAGAAAGTTTGCAGATGTCACAAAAATAACTGAAGTTATGGATAGTGAGGAAGGTTGTCATCGGCCAGCAGAATATAGATCATTTAATAATTTGGGCAAAGAAATGGCACATGGAATTCAGCCAAGTGTGATGTGTTCAAATTCAAGTGGAAAGTTTGCAGGTGAACCTCATGTTAGGAGCGGTGGACAGGGCTGCATTCTTAAAAAATGGTCCTTTTCGCGATTTTCATAATGTTGTAGAGAGTCCAAACATCATGTACAAACGTTGTTTTTATTAAGTCATTACAGGCTTGGCATACATACGAGTTTGGTACACTAACATAAAGTAATTGTTGCTGCTGTTGAGCGAGGTTGTTGATTCGCGATCTCAAGCTAATTTTCTGCTGTTGTTGTAGGACACACCCCTTAACTGATGACGTTCTCTTCCCGCCAAATGCAGTCACGTGACCGTTCCAGTTCTGGTGACGAGGGTTCGATCAATAAGTGGCTTGACCACCAGGTGGCGCCACAGTGTGAAGCTTTGTCATCTGCATTTAAGTCAAGAAATACAAGTTGTAAATAAATAATTTGTTGTTCATTTATTTTAATTTTTAACCTAATTCTGTAAGAGCAAATTTTATTTGGTATCTCAAATTTTTGGGTGGTGATTTGTAAATAAGTGAGTTCAGTACTCCGAAAAACGCAAGGAATCATGGGATTTGTCAAAGGTCATTCACCATAAAGAAAAAGCGAATGAAGCGCTGGCTGAAGAAACTGTATATAAATTCTTATCTTTATTCATAATTTATGTAAAAAAATATTTAATCTGAGGAACGGGGCAGCCATGTGGTCACATTATAGGAAAATTAATATATTCCAGACTGGAACACAATGATGATAGTTTCTGAGTCGAATTTCACTATCTGCTAATTTCAAGGCAATGGAATTCTTCAGCCAACCCCAGCTGGGCCAACTGACTGCCCCAGACTGACACCAGCGGCCCCAGGCCCACAGTCAGCGCAGAGAAGAAGCTCAATTTCCGCCGGGCCAACCGATAGCCCTGAACCGATGACACCAACATCTAGGGGGCGCTGCACTGACAGCAGCTTCTGCCTGCAGCCTGTTTGTTTTTACATCTTTTTTAATTTTTAGTCCGTTAAAAGTCTGTCTCTTGAGGGGAAACGTTAACTTTTATATGTGGGTGAGGGGGGCAGGGTAAGGGGGAAACTAACTCCCAGTCGCTTCCTGGCGGGGACGCGACTATTTCTCCGAGTTGCGTCCTCGCCCCCCACCTCGCGGCCTACCTCCTGGATCCGAGCGACCTTTCCTGCTGGGGACCGGGAACCGGACCAGAGCTGCATCAGCGGCGCTGGAGTCACCGCGGAGCGGGCGATGCCTACCTGGGTCGCCGTTGGAGCTCCAGAGCATTGGGCCGCTGCTCCAACATCGTGGAGCTCTGGTTGGGAGAGCTCCCAACGCGGGCGGCGCGGAACTCCATGGAGTCCTGGGGCCCTTTGCCGAGGGCCTCCAGTGTTGAATCTCCACCCGGCGTGGCCTGCGGACTTAGGTAGCCGCAGACTCCGGTAGGAGGGGGCCGACTCAGGGTCCAGGCCGCTGAGGACGTCCCCCAGCCCCGACGTCGGACTTGCATCACCCCGGGGAGCGGGCCTGAACATCGAGCCACCCGCTGTAGCGGGTGAACAGTGGGGAACATGAGGGGAAGAGACTGACTTTGGTGCCTTCCCTCACAGCGGGAAACTTTGATCCTGCTGTGAGGGGATGTTTTATGTTTTATGTTGAATTTCTACTCCATGTTGTGTTCTTTATTTTTTACTGTATGGCTGTATGGTGGTTTCAAGCCACGGTTGCCTAGCCAGATGCAACTAAATTTAAAGTGGCACTTTCTTCCCAATAACCCTCTCTGGCTTAACCCCTCCCTTCACCACCTCCAGTTTAAATTTCAGTTGGAATATTTTGGAGGACCAAGTAACCAAGAACCAAGACACCAGCGGTCCCAGGCCCACAGCCATGCAGAGAAGAAATACAACAATTTCATAGTTTGAAAGCAGTATTTACTTACCTAGAATAATCAAAGCTGGAAAACATGGAAGAAATGAAGGTGTATGTACACAGCTCCACTGCTTTAATGCAATGTTATGGATAGTGACCTCTGACCTGGGCATACGCAGTCGGAATACCGAACTCACTTATTCCTCAAGGACAAATTTCTGTAAAATTAATGGCTGTAACATGGGGTTCACCTGTACAGTAAATGGCAGCATGCTTAGGAATATCAATGTACAGAGGGATCTCGGGGTATAAATCTATAGTTTGTTGAAAGTGAATGTGTTGAAAAGGTATAGTAAATAAGTCATACGGTATACTTGTCTTTATTGGTTGGAGTACTGTGTATGAAAGTTAGAAAGTCATGTTGCAGCTGTATGAAACTAGTTGGGCCACATTTGGAGCATATCTGCTCACCATACTATAGGAAAGATGTCAATGCTTTGACGAAGGTACAGAGAGAGTTACCAAGATGTTGGTTGGATTGGAATTCATCAGCTATAATGAGAGGTTTGGACAAACTTTGATTGTTTTCTCTGGAGAGTCAGAGGCTGACAGGCGACCAGATAGTAGTATGTAACATAAGGGGAGGCATAGATAGGGTGGAGAGAGATTTCTTTCCAGGGATGAATAGGTCAAATACTAGAACACATAGATGGCATAGTTTTAATGTGAAAGGTCGAAAGTTTAAAAGGGCTACTTTTGTTACACAAAGAAGAGTAGATGCCTGGACCATGCTGCTAGGGGTAGTGGCTGAAGCAAACAGCATGCATGGAGACATTTTGGCAAACGTGTGAACATATAGGGGATAGAGGGATACCGACCGTGTGATGGCAAATGGGTTTTGTGTAGATTGGCATCATGATCGGCGCAGATGTGGTGAGTCAAAGGGCCTGTGCGGTACTATTCTATGTTCTGTGTTATTATCTATAGACACGCAAATCAGACAGTCCAATTTATGAAATGTTGCATCACACTGTCTGCTTCTAGCTAAGGTAATAGGAGCTCAGCATCACAGATCTTTTGGCTACGTTAACCCCACATTCATCTTGAGAACTATTGGAGATGATCTCTGTAAAATGTATTTGATTGTGGTAGGGAGGATGCTTATTGACAGGCATGCTTTTGAATTATTACAGGGAAGAAGTCGGGATCTCCATCAGCCTATCTGCTGGGTTTGGGCACAAAGGGACAAAATCTTATCTGGGTATACAGATTACAGTCATAGCACATTTATGGTAAATAGAAAAAGAACATCGTCCATCGAAGGGTTGACATCATTTGGATGAATCACGGTGGGTGGAGGCTTATGTATGCATAGTATATGTTGAGCCATAGAACATGATTCTTCGCTCAGAGATGGGGGGGCTTAGGATACAGAAGGAAGACTTTGCAGTTGGAATTATTTAAAAAATACTTGGCCTTTACTTTTTTATTCTACGTTCCCTGAGTGAATTGGCATCTGCTGTTTCTCGATATAGTCACTTGCTGTCTGTCAAATAAAACAGCTGAACAGTTACCGAGTCACCAGATGCTTTCTTTCAAATACGTTAAGGCCACATATAGGGTCAAATGTTCAGTTCAGATTAGGCCCAGTTACATTCATAGGGTATGTTGTCACATTTAGTTGGATATTGGGTGGTATAGTCACACTTCTAAATACACGAAGCAAAGTGTTAGAGGAGAGTCTGTGTCTAATAACATATCTAATATAGGACTTGAAGCTTGTAGTGTGACGCTATGATTAAAGTAGATCAGACTTTGTTTTACATTTTGACTTTACTCATTAACTTTTTAATTTAAGTGTTATATTTCATCCCTTAGGTATTGGATAAGAATAAAAATGGCTATCTTACTCAAGAGGAACTTACAAAATATTTGACTGAAGAAGGTAATATAGTTGTAAAAAGGACAAGAATTCCCAAATCACTTTCACTATTCTCTCCTAATGATTATTGTTCGTGGACCACAGATGGTTTTAGTTTTCTACTTAGAAATAATTTTATTCAATCCTTGCTAAGTTCAAAATGGATGAGTCTACATCTGCCCACTGTTTGCAGTAATGAACAGCCTCAGTATTAGGCAGTCAGTTGACCTCCAGGCCTCGTTATAGATGTTGTGGTGGGCGATATGCAGAGGTCAATGGGAAATGGTTGATTGATTGATTGCAATATACAACATGGAAACAGACCCTTCAGTCTCCATGCCCCACCTGATTTCCGTAAACCTTAGTAGGGTCCACCTCTCAGCCTCCTTCGCTCCAGGGAAACCATTGCCAACCAATCCAGCCAAAACAGAATGTGATCAGAATAGAATCTGGCTAATGTTCCTCTTAGCCTCACTCTACCAGAATATTTATTTTCTAGTGTATGATTACTTAAAGTTGTTTGGTGAACTTGTTTATCCTCATAGAATTAGCAAAAGAAGTCAGAACTTCAGACATCAGGTTTACGACAGGAGACATTTCGAGTCGAGACCCTTCGTCTCCGATGTGGATGAGTCGAACTTGAGAGTTCTGAAAGTAATGATGATAAAGGAAACAGGCCTTTGTTTCCAAGAGTTAGATTTAGCTCTTAGGGCTAAGGGAATCAAGGGATATGGGGAAAAAGCCAGAACGGGGTACTGATTTTGGATGATCAGCCATGATCATATTGGATGGCGGTGCTAGCTCGAAGAGCCGAATGGCCTTCTCCTACACCTATTTTCTGTGTTTTTCTTCCCATCTCTCCCACTGGGCAGAAGCTTAAAATATGTATTAAGGAACACCTTCTTCCCCGCTATTATCAGACCACGGAATGATCCTCCCATAACCTACAGTGTAGTCCCGATCTCCCAACCTACTTTATCATAGACTTTTAAAATATTTGCACTTTATCTGTAATTGTAATGTTATATTGCTGTGCACCATATTCTGCACTCTGCTATTTTTCTCTTTACACTACCTGTTGTTCATATATGGCTTGATTGTCATCATCGGCGGTCACTCGAAGCGAGTGTGACCGTCCTCTCCTCTCCATAGGGTTGTCTACTTGTGGGTCTGCAGATGTCTGTAGAGGCCGATCGGCGATCCACACACTTTGGTGCAACGTGGGCAATGGAGACTGGCGGTGGTTGGTAGTCGTCGAGCCCCCTTCTCTCTCTCCTTACGGTGCTATCGTTGTGTCTCTGCGACACGGCGTAGTTCCATTTTGTGAAGTGCAGCTCCTTCCTGCACGGATTTTCTCCAGGAGCGCCTGTCCAGTGCAATGTGCTTCCAGTTGCTCGATGTGATGAGGAATTTCTTCAGACTGCTCTTGATGTTGTTCTTGAAGCGTTTCTTTGGCCCGCCGGGGGCTCGCCGACCTTCCTTCAAATGAGAGTACAGGATTTGTTTAGGGAGATGAGTGTTGGACATGTGGATGACATGCCCGTGCTGCATTATTGTGGTTGTGATGCTGGCCATGTTGGCTTCCTCCAAAACGCTGATGTTGGTGCGTTTATCCTCCCAGCTGATCCTCAGAATCTTTGGTAAGGATCTTTGATGGTATTGTTCCAGGGTTCTCAGGTGCCTGCTGTAGGTGGTCCATGACTCGGCCCCCTACAACAGGGTGGGGAGGACAACGGCTTTGTAGACCAGCAGTTTTGTTTGAGCCTTTAGATCTCGGTCTTCAAAGACTCTTTTCCTGAGTCTGGCTTAGGTACCGCTGGCACAACTCAGGCGATGGCTGACCTCGGAGTTGATGTCAGCTTTTGAGGAAAGAATGCTGCCAAGGTAGGGGAAGTGGTCAACGTTTTCAAGAGTGGTGTCGTCCACTTTTATAGTGGGCTGGGTAGACGGCTGGTTGGGTGGAGGTTGATGTAGGACCTGGGTCTTCTTGATATTTAAGGCTAGGCCCATGGCTCTGTATGCCTTGGCAAAGACATTCAGGATGCGGTGGAGGTCTTCTGCAGAGTGTGTTGTAATGGCGCAGTCTTCCTCGTACTGAAGCTCCATGATGGCGGTGTTACTGACTTGGCCTTCAACCTATTAAGGTTGAAGAGCCCACCGTCAGTTCTGTAGAGGATTGGGATCCTCTGTGGCAGCTCTTCACCAATGAAGTGAAGTATGGCAGCAATGAAGATGACAAATAGGGTGGGTGCGATGATGCATCCCTGTTTGACCCCCGTTTCCACAGTGAAGGGATATACATCTATTCATGTATAGTATGAATACCACACAAAGTTTTGCATTGTACCTCGATAATAAACCAATACTAATACCATTTTCTTGCGCCTTCTGGAGAAGTAGAGGTGTTAGTCATACAACATGGAAACAGGCCCTTTGGTCCAACTTGCCCATGCCAACCCATCTACATTAGCCCCGCCTGTTGTGTTGGTGTGCTTCCCTGGCTATATGTCAATGTGGTTGAACTAGGACAAACTGTTAATTATATTTGCATCTAGGAACTTGTCGTGCTCTTGACCATCTTTCCTTCAGCACCATTGATGCATACTGAAGCATGTACTCCATTCCGCTTCCTGAAGTCCACGGCCAGTTGCTGACATTGAGGAAGAGGTTGTTGCCATGCTACTAAGCTTTCTGTCTGCTTCCCATACTCCTCGATATTGTTTGAGATCTGCCTCACTCAGGTGGTGCTATCTGCAAAATTGTAAATGGAGTTGGAGGAGAATCTGCTGAACATTTGTGAATGCATACGGACTGTTCTAATAATGTATAAGGAGTGCCTGGAATGCAGCCTAACTGGGCACCAGTGTTGGGAATTATTATGGCAAATGTTTTGTCACCTATCCTTACTGGCTACAGTATATGGGTCATTGTCAAGGATCCTGTTGCTGGTGCTGAAACCTAGGTAAAGGATTTTGGAACATTGTGTGCAGTTTCAGTTACCACATTCACGGATAGATGTAGCTGCACTGGAGAGTGTACAAAGGAGGTGCACCAGGATGCTGTCAGGATTTGAGAACGTTAGTTTTGGGGAGATATTGGATAGGATGGATTTGTGTTTCCTGGAGTGAAGGAGGCTGAGCAGTGAGCTCATAGAAGTAAAATAATAAAAAGCAGAGGTGGGGAGGATAGAATCTTTTTTCAGAGGTTCAAAAACAAGAGGGCATATATATACTGTTAGAGGAAGGACTTTCAAAAGGGATTCAAGTGGAACGTTTTTTACACAGAGAGTGGTTGATGTCACATTTAATCAGAGGGTGGCGAATCTGTGGGTGTGAAGGCCAAGTCAGTGGATATTTTGAAGGCAGATGTTGATAGATTCTTGATTAGTGCAGGTGACAGAGGTTATGGGGAGAAGGCAGGCGAATGGGGTTAGGAGGGAAAGAGATCAGCCATGTTTGAATGGCGGAGTAGACTTGATGGGCAGAATGGCCTAATTCTACTACTATCACTTATGACCTTATGGTACCTGGAAGACACTTGCAGAGGAGGTGGCGGAATCATATAAAATGACTACATTTAAGAGATATTATGAAAGGCATTTAAATATGCAGAGCACTGCAGAGTATCGACCTAATGCAGACAAATAGGTTGGCATTGCTGTAGTGGGTCAAAGGGCCAATTTCTGTGCTGTGCAAATCTCTAAAGCAATAATTCAGATAAACAATTGCTTTGCCAATTGCTTAGGGGAGTATTAAATGACATGTATAAATTATAATTAAGGAGCGAATAAAAATCTGAGCCTTTGTATTCCTTCCTTAAAATTAAGATTTTAATTTAAGATTTTAATCTATTGCAATGGCAGTTTGAACAGAAGTTTCAGCAAATTTATCAGCAGGTATCCAAATAAATTGAGACTATAAAGACAGTACAAAAAGAGAGTAACTGGTCACATATGGGGATGCATTGAGTTGAAAGCTCACAAATCTTTACATTATAGCAAGTACTGCTGCAAAGGTTCCTTTATGTTAAAACCGACAGTAAAAAAAAAAATCCAGAGAAGCAAAGGACATTTGCACATGCTGAATATCTCATGTCTGCACTTGTTAGAAGTGCACAGACAGATTATGAGAGTGCTGTTTGTTTTAGACCATATACTGTAAATCAAGGTTAAAAGAAGTACAGGCCAGGACGTTGGGGGAGTCCAGAACCAGGGGCCACAGTTTAAGAATAAGGGGCAAGCCATTTAGAACGGAGATGAGGAAATACTTTTTTCATACAGAGAGTTGTGAGTTTGTGGAATTGTTTGCCTCAGAAGGCGGTGGAGGCCGGTTCTCTGGATGCTTTCAAGAGAGAGTTGGATAGAGCTCTTAAAGATGGGGATATGGGGAGAAGGCAGGAATGGGGTACTGATTGTGGATGATCAGCCATGATCACATTGAATGGTGGTGCTGGCTCGAAGGGCCAAATGGCACACTCCTGCACCTATTGGCTATTGGTAGCATTTCGGGCCGAAACCCTTCTTCAGACACTGAAGAAGGGTTTCGGCCCAAAACGTTGCCTATTTCCTTCGCTCCATAGATGCTGCCGCACCCGCTGAGTTTCTCCAGCACTTTTGTCTACCTTCGATTTTCCAGCATCTGCAGTTCCTGCTTGAACCTATTGTCTATTGAATACCTAACATGAAGGACTTCCTCTGGTAGTCCATTCAGGTGGATATAAAATATCTCATGACACATTTAAAAAAAAGATAATAATTCTCTTGGAGTTCAGGTCAACAAACAATGGCACCAATGAAAGACTGACCAATCACTTCCACTTGTGAGCAAACTATCTACCTTGCATAACTGAATTATAATTCAAAACAATTAATTAGACAATAGACAATAGGTGCAGGAGTAGGCCATTCGGCCCTTCGAGCCAGCACCGCCATTCAATGTGATCATGGCTGATCATCCCCAATCAGCACCCCGTTCCTGCCTTTTCCCCATATCCCCTGACTCTGCTATATTTAAGAGCCCTATCCAGCTCTGTCTTGAAAACATCCAGAGAACCTGCCTCCATCACCCTGTGAGGCAGAGAATTCCACACACTCACAACTCCCTGTGCGAAAAAGTGTTTCCTTGTCTCCGTTCTAAATGGCTTACCCCTTATACTTAAACTGTGGCCCCTGGTTCTGGACTCCCCCAACATCGGGAACATGCTTCCTACCTCCAGCGTGTCCAAACCCTTAACCCTTATAAATTTCAATAAGATCCCCTCTCATCCTTCTAAACTCCAGAGTGTACAAGCCCAGCTGCTTCATTCTCTCAGCATATGACAGTCCTGCCATCACGGGAATTAACCTTGTAAACCTACGCTGCACTCCCTCAATAGCAAGAATGTCCTTCCTCAAATTACGGGACCAAAACTGCACACAATACTCCAGGTGTGGTCTCACTAGGGCTCTGTACAACTGCAGAAGGACCTCTTTGCTCTTATACTTGACTCATCTTGTTATAAAGGCCAACATGCCATTCGATTTATTCGCTGCCTGCTGTACCTGCATGCTTACTTTCATAGACTGATGAACAAGGACTCCCAGATCCCGTTGTACTTCCCCTTTTCCCAACTTGACGCCACTTAGATAGTAATCTGCCTTCCTATTTTTGCTTTCAAAGTGGATAACCTAACATTTATCCACATTAAACGTAATCTGCCATGCATCTGCCCACTCCCCCAACCTGTCCAAGTCACCCTGCATTCTCATAGCATCCTCCTCACAGTTCACACTGCCACCCAGCTTTGTGTCATCTGCAAATTTGCTAATGTTACTTTGAATACTTTTTGGGGTAGGTGGGACCTGTACAGAAAGGATGGGTTGCACTTGAACCCGAGGGGGACCAATATCCTGGCGGGGAAATTTGCAAAGGCCACTGGGGAGACTTTAAACTAGAATGGTTGGGGCGAGGGATGCAAATAGCAAAAGCTAGTAGACAGAATGGGAGGCAGGAAGCAGAAAAGGGAAGCACTCGGACACAAGAGGAGAAAGAAAAAAAAGGAAATAAACAGAGAATAAGAGATGGGGGGTTTCTTAAATGTGCATATTTTAATGCTAGGAGCATTGTAAGAAAGGTGGATGAGCTTAGAGTCTGGATAGACACCTGGAAGTATGATGTTGTGGCGATCAGTGAAACATGGTTGCAGGAGGGCTGTGATTGGAAACTAAATATTCCAGGATTTCGTTGCTTCAGGTGTGATAGAATTGGAGGGGCAAGAGGTGGAGGTGTTGCATTGCTAGTCAGGGAAGATATTACAGCAGTGCTTTGGCAGGATAGATTGGAGGGCTCATCTAGGGAGGCTATTTGGGTGGAACTTAGAAGTGGGAAAGGTGTAGCAACACTTATAGGGGTATATTATAGACCGCCAAATGGGGAACGAGAATTGGAAGAGCAAATATGTAAAGAGATAGCAGATATTAGTAGTAAGCACAAGGTAATGATTGTGGGAGATTTCAACTTTCCACACATAGACTGGGAAACACATTCTGTAAATGGGCTGGATGGTTTGGAGTTTGTAAAATGTGTGCAGGATAGTTTTTTGCAGCAATACATAGAGGTGCCTACTAGAGGAGGGGCAGTGCTGGACCTCCTGTTAGGAAATGAGACGGGACAGGTGGTGGAGGTATGCGTAGGGGAGCACTTCGGGTCCAGTGATCACAATACCATTAGTTTCAATATAATTATGGAGAAGGACAGAACTGGGCCTAGGGTTGAGATTTTTGATTGGAGAAAGGCTAACTTTAACGAGATGCGAGATGATTTAAAAGGAGTGAACTGGGACATTTTGTTTTATGGGAAAGATGTAGAGGAGAAATGGAGGACATTTAAAGGGGAAATTTTAAGAGTACAAAATCTTTATGTTCCCGTTCGGTTGAAAGGAACCAGTAAAAATTGGAAAGAGCCCTGGTTTTCAAGGGAAATTGGACATCTTGTTCGGAAAAAGAGGGAGATCTACAATAATTATAGGCAGCATGAAGTAAATGATGTGCTTGAGGAGTATAAGGAATGTAAAAAGAATCTAAAGAAAGAAATTAGAAAAGCTAAAAGAAGATATGAGGTTGCTTTGGCAAGTAAGGTGAAAGTAAATCCAAAGGGTTTCTACAGCTATGTTAATAGCAAAAGGATAACAAGGGATAAAATTGGTCCATTGGAGAGACCGAGTGGACAGCTATCTGCAGAGCCAAAAGAGATGGGGGAGATATTGAACAATTTCTTTTCTTCGGTATTCACCAAGGAGAAGGATATTGAATTATGTGAGGTAAGGGAAACTAGTAAAGTAGCTATGGATACTATGAGTTTCAAAGTAAAAGAAGTACTGGCACTTTTGAAAAATATAAAAGTGGATAAGTCTCCAGGTCCTGACAGGATATTCCCTAGGACATTGAGGGAAGTTAGTGTAGAAATAGCCGGGGCTATGACAGAAATATTTCAAATGTCATTAGAAACTGGAATAGTCCCCGAGGATTGGCGTACTGCGCATGTTGTTCCATTGTTTAAAAAGGGTTCTAAAAGTAAACCTAGCAATTATAGACCGGTTAGTTTGACTTCAGTGGTGGGCAAATTAATGGAAAAGATACTTAGAGATAATATATATAAGTATCTGGATAAAGAGGGTCTAATTAGGAACAGTCAACATGGATTTATGCCTGGAAGGTCATGTTTGACTAATCTTCTTGAATTTTTTGAAGAGGTTACTAGGGAAATTGACAAGGGTAAAGCAGTGGATGTTGTCTATATGGACTTCAGTAAGGCCTTTGACAAGGTTCCTCATGGAAGGTTGGTTAAGAAGGTTCAACTGTTGGGTATAAATGCAGGAATAGCAAGATGGATTCAACAGTGGCTGAATGGGAGAAGCCAGAGGGTAATGGTGGATGACTGTTTGTCGGGTTGGAGGCAGGTGACTAGTGGGGTGCCTCAGGGATCTGTGTTGGGTCCTTTGTTGTTTGTCATGTACATCAATGATCTGGATGAAGGGGTGGTAAATTGGATTAGTAAGTATGCAGATGATACCAAGATAGGGGGTGTTGTGGATAATGAAGAGGATTTCCAAAGTCTACAGAGTGATTTAGGCCAGTTGGAAAAATGGGCTGAAAGATGGCAGATGGAGTTTAATGCTGATAAATGTGAGGTGCTACACCTTGGCAGGACAAATCAAAATAGGACGTACATGGTAAACGGTAGGGAATTGAAGAATACAGTTGAACAGAGGGATCTGGGAATAACCGTGCATAGTTCCTTGAAGGTAGAATCTCATATAGATAGGGTGGTAAAGAAAGCTTTTGGTATGCTAGCCTTTATAAATCAGAGCATTGAGTATAGAAGCTGGGATGTAATGTTAAAATTGTACAAGACGTTGGTGAGACCAAATCTGGAGTATGGTGTACAATTTTGGTCGCCCAATTATAGGAAGGATGTCAACAAAATAGAGAGGGTACAGAGGAGATTTACTAGAATGTTGCCTGGGTTTCAACAGCTAAGTTACAGAGATAGGTTGAATAAGTTAGGTCTTTATTCTCTGGAGCGCAGAAGGTTAAGGGGTGACTTGATAGAGGTCTTTAAAATGATGAGAGGGATAGACAGAGTTAATGTGGACAAGCTTTTCCCTTTGAGAATAGGGAAGATTCAAACAAGAGGACATGACTTTAGAATTAAGGGACAGAGGTTTAGGGGTAACATGAGGGGGAACTTCTTTACTCAGAGAGTGGTAGCGGTGTGGAATGAGCTTCCAGTGGAAGTGGTGGCGGCAGGTTCGTTGGTATCATTTAAAAATGAATTGGATAGGCATATGGATGAGAAGGGTATGGAGGGTTATGGTATGAGTGCAGGCAGGTGGGACTAAGGGAAAAAAGTTGTTCGGCACGGACTTGAAGGGCCGAGATGGCCTGTTTCCGTGCTGTAATTGTTATATGGTTATATGGTTATATGGAATCCCTTCATCCAAATCATTGATGTATATTGTAAATAGCTGCGGTCCCAGCACCGAGCCTTGCAGTACCCCACTAGTCACTGCCTGCCATTCTGAAAGGGACCCGTTAATCCCCTCTCTCTGTTTCCTGTCTGCCAACCAATTTTCTATCCATGTCAGCACTCCACCTCCAATACCATGTGCCCTAATTTTGCCCACTAATCTCCTATGTGGGACCTTATCAAATGGTTTCTGAAAGCCCAGGTACACTCCATCCACTGGCTCTCCCTTGTCTATTTTCCTAGTTACATCTTCAAAAAATTACAGAAGATTAGTCAAGCATGATTTTCCCTTTGTAAACCAATGCTGACTCGGACTGATCCTGTTACTGCTATCCAAATGTGTGGGTATTTCACCTTTTATAATTGACTCCAGCATCTTCCCCACCACCGATTTCAGGCTAACTGGTCTATAATTCCCTGTTTAGTGGTGAAACATTTCGAGAAAATAAATGCCACCATGTGATTGCAAGTTTCATATTCAGTTTAGTAAGGATGCATCATCATTGTGGTTAATTGGTCTACAACATATGAATGAATGTTAAAATAATATTTGCATGTACTTGAATTACATTTAGGCAGTTTTAGTTCAGATAGCGATAGGTAGACAAATGGTTCTTACCAGGGGTCACCTATCGTAGCTTCAGCGTAACTTCAGTTAAAAGCAACAGTTCTTTCCCAGTACTTGGGCGCCACTGGTAAGACGAGCAGTTATTGCTCACCTTTAATTGCCTATACACTGAGTGGCTTTCTATGGTAATCCAGAAGACATTACCATGAGTCAGGATTTAGAATAATAGTTATACAAAACAGAAACAGACCCTTTGGCCCAAATTTCCATTGTAGAGTCGTAGAGTTATACAGCACAGAAACAGATGCTTCAGCCCAGCTCTTCCATGCCAACCAACATTTGTACATTGTACAAACATAAGAGAGAAAAGCATGAGTAGGCCACTGGGCTCTTCGTGCCTGCTTCACCATTTTTTGGGGAGGGGCATGGGGGGGTGTGGGGGGGGAGGGATGTGGGGGAGGGGGGGTGTTGGGGAGGGGGTTGTGGGCGAGGGGGGGTGGTGTGTAGGGGAGGGAGAGGGGAGTGTGGGCGGGAGGGGGGTGGTGGCTGTGGGTGGGGGGTTGTGGTCGCTGCAGACGCAGCTCGCACTCTGCTCATCCTGCACCTTCAGCTTTCGGCTTCACTCGGCGGCTCCCGATACGGATCCGGCTTCACTCTGTAAGGGGTTTCTTTCGTTTCCCACAAAGGGATTCCCCTAGGTTCTATACCTCGGAATTATGGTGGGATATGATAAAAGGTTGAATTGACCATAGTGTGCTGATGAGAGAAAACAGAAACCAAGATGGACTCAAAGCAAGTCTAAATTTACAGGCTTTATTAAACAATTAGAAATCGAATCTCACCAACACTACATAATACGTGGTTAAACTTATGCTTTAAACTAAGACTATGGAAGGAAAACTATCGGGCATGTCGTAAAGCTTACTTTAACAATATTTTACTCCCCTTTCCCCTTATTTACTCAACCTCCTATCCTATTTCGGGAATTTCACCAAATCACCGGGATACTCACAGCTAAGTCGATGCAGGCTCACGAGCGGTCCAGTAGAGCAGGAAGAGCAGGAAGAGCCGAAAAGAGCAGAGAGCATAGAGAGGGCCGAGTTCTGGCCCGAGTTTTATACCTGAGATTCCTTTGAACCCCCCAGGTGGTCCTCTGGATAAAAGGGCTTCTTTTGATGTTTCCCAGTTTCGATCTGGCATGAACAATAGGCTTCCGATGATAAGGGGTTTGCTGATGTCATGATCCCTCAGCCTGATCGTTATCCCATCCCCTGGATGGGCTCCTATTGTCTCGATGGATGGGTCATCCATGATGGTGATTGTGCTTGTTCCTGGCCTGTTTACCATCGTCTGCTGAGGCTTGGTTCCTTCCTTTGTGTATCCAAGAAAATCTCGTTATCTCTGTCTCTGCCTTTGTTCACACCGTTGTGTGATGTCCAAGTCCACGGACCAGACGGTTTGAAACTTGAAACTGAGTCTTTCTGTGGATTGCGGGTTTTTCCGTTGCAGCCAGCAAATCTGTCTTTTTTAAAGTTCTTCCATAATTTTGGAGGATTTGCCCCAATAACTTACAACTCAACGCCTCCCGGTTCCGCTCAGCGGTTCGCGGATCGTCGTGCTGGTCTCCGCAGAAGAAGCCCACACACTGCTCTCTCCGCACGCTGCTCTCCCCGCGCAAGTCGTCAGGCTATCTCTACGTTTGTCAGGATATCTCTATCTCTATGTTGTGTCTACGTGGCAAGATGCCGTCCTTGGGATTGTATAAGATTTTTTTTTGTTGAGTTCCTCGAGCTGAATAGCCTTTGTACAGCTAGGCTTTAGGTGAATTGTTACACCAGAACTGACAAGAAATTGGGGTTTTTGAACGGACGATGGCAGTGTCCACAGGCTACATCGGAAACCTTGGCACTTTTGACAAGAGTAGAGCTATATGTTGAGAGTGAACATGTTTTTCACGGCAAACAACATAATGGCGATTAGTGGTGAAGGAGACTAAGTGACTGAAAAAAAAGGCCATTTGCGAACGCATGAAAGCGATTCTGCTCACGAAGATGGGTCCTGAAGTGTACGGCACACTCGTGAATCTCCTTGCGCCCATAAAGGCAAAAGACATGCCATTCAATGACATTATGAAGAAGATGGAGGAGCATTTCAACCCAAAGCCTCTGGAAATTGCAGAAAGCTATCAATTTGGCACTAGAAACCAGAAGCAGAATGAGACAATCAATGAGTATATTGTTGCCTTGAAAAACTTAACTTTGCACTGTAACTTTGGAACCTTCCTCAGAAACGCACTACGCAACAGATTTATTTGTGGTCTAGTGGATGAACGAATTCAGTCCAAATTCATGAACACACCAGATTGCTATCACAATATACATGAATATGTATTCATATATATTCATCTATATATTAATGAGTTGATTTTCAATATAAGCAGGGAATGTTGGGTAATAAATCTCTCTCTCATGACCTAGGCAACCAGCGTGTAAGTTGTTATTCATTCTGCCATCCGGAATATAACAGAAGGTAAAGCTAACAATATGGTTTTTTTGTAAGAGGAGAATTTAATTTAAAAAAGTGGGAGATTATGTTTCAATTACATAGGGCATTTATGAGACTCCATGCAGTACAGTGCACAGTGTTGGTTTCCTAATTGAAGGAAGAATGTAGATGCATTGACAACAGTTCAGAGAAGTTTGCAAGACCAATACCTGGAATTAGTGGATTATCGAATGAGGAAAGGTTGTAGCCTGTTTCTGGTGCTTAAAAGAGTGTGAAGTGGTTGGATTGAAACGACTATGATCCCTGAGGGATCTTGCCAGGGCCAATGTGTACAGGAATTTTATTTTGTGGAAAATCTAGGATGAAGGTTTGCTGTTGAAAAGCACGGAATTAACCACTTAAGGGAACTTTTTTTTAGAGGCTTGTGAATCTTTGTCAAGAGCCACCAGGAGCAATGGAAACAGAGATATATAGAAATGTTATTTAAAAGGGGACTAAAAGGCTACTGTGGGTGTGCAGGAATACAGAGCTGGGACTATAATCAGATTCACTACGCTCTCATTAAATGTCAGACCAGACCTGAGCTGCTGAGGAGACAACTCCCATTTTATATGTTTGTGTTTCCGGCATTTTCAGATTCTCTTTTCTCTTTTCCAGTATCTGAATTTTATTTGCATGTTGATATTTTGGTCTGGACCTCAAGATTGATAAATGATGATAGAACATAGTATAGTGCATGACAGGAACAGGCCCTTTGGCTCACAATATTTGTACTGAACATGATGCCTAGATGAACTGCCATGATGCCTGCACATAATCCATATTCCTCCATTCCATGCACATCCAAAAGTCTCATAAATGCCATTATCCTATCTGCCGCCACCACCATTCCTGGCAGCATGTTCCAGGCAGCCAGCACCCTCTGTATAAAAAAAACTTGCCCTGCACATCTACTTAAAATCTTTCCCATCTCACCTTAAAACTATGCCATTTGACTGGTTTGGACTGTCCATGCTATCTATGCCTCTCATAATTTTATATACTTCTATCAGGTCTCCCCTCAACTTCCAACATTCCTGAGAAAACAATCCAGGTCTGTCCAAAGCTCTCCTTGTAGCTAGACAAAAAAGATGGAGAAACTCAGCGGGTGAGGCAGCATCAGTCGAGACCCTTTGTCTCCTTGTAGCTAATACTTTCGAATCCAGGCATCATTCCGGTAAACCGCCTATGCACCCTATCCAAAGCTTCCACATCCTTCCTGTATTGTGGGGTGACTAGAACTGCACACAATGCGGCGTGCCCGAAGCCCTATAAAGTTGCATCATGACTTCCTGACCTTATACTCAATGCCTTAAAAAATGAAGGCCAGCATACCATATGCCTTCTTTACCACTCTATCTCTACCACTTACATCAGTGCTGTTGAAGGTCTTGCCATTAGTTGTATATTTTCCGCTTACATTTCACCTTCCAAAGTGCAGCACCTCACACTTGCTAGGATTAAACTCTATCTATAATTCTTTGTCCTTTTGTATAGCTGATGCACACTTTGACAGCTTTTCAGTAAGCTCGTTATAAATCCATACGACAAAGTCACTGTAAATCTGGTGCATCTTAATCCTCTGTATCAGTTTACATGGCGGACTTTATCAAATGTCTTACTAAACTCCATGCGAATACCATCCACATCCCCACCCTCATCGATCACCATCATTACCTCCTTAAAAAACGTGTTAGTAAGGCACGACCTGCCACCTACAATGTCATGCTGACTGTCCCTAATTAACCCAAGTAGATGGGGAGGTAAAGAAGGCATATATATAGTATGCTGTCCTTCATTGCTAGGTGCATTTAGTATAAGAGTCAGGATGTCATGATGCAGCTCAAGAAGACTGGTTTGGCCACATTTGGAGTATTGGGTGGATTTCTGGTTGCTCCATTACAGGAAGGATTTAACAGAATGCTGCCTGGATTAGAGGGTTTCAGCGACAAAGAGAGGTTGGATAAAATGTGATTGTTTTCTCTGAAACATTGCAGGTTGAGGGGAGACTCGATAGAAGTACAGTATATGAAATTATAGACAAGTTTGATGGAGATGTGCGGGGCATGTTTTTTATATAGAGAGAGGTGAGTTTCTTTTTGTTTAGTTTATTGTCACATGTACTGAGGTACAGTGAAGAGCTGCCAGGGATGGTGGTTGAGACATACGACAGTGGTATTTAAAAGGCTTTTAGATAGGCACACAGAAATGTGAAGAATATGGATTATGTGCATGCAGATGAGATTAGTTTAGATTGGCATCATGTTCGGCACAAACATTGTAGGCCAAAGAGCAGATTCCTGTGCTATGCTGTTGTATGTTCTAACCCATTCTCTTCCAAATGGGAGTAAATTCCATCCCAATTATGCCTCTCCAATAACTTCCCGACCACTCGTGAGGCTCATCGCTGTATTATTTCCTAGATTCTCTCCACTTCTTAAATAAAGGAACAATGTTAGCTAGTCTCCAGTCTTCCAGGACTTCACCTGTGGCTAGAGAAGAACTTTTAATCCTCTTACAATCTCCTCTCTTGCCTCTCTCAATAATCTGTGATAGATTCCATCAAGCATGGGGATTTATCCACCATAATGCTCTTTAAGATCCCCAACACCTCCCTCTTGATCTCACAGTCCTCCGTGTCCTTTTCCTTGGTGAAGACAGATGCAAAATACTTGTTTAGTATGGTGTGGGAATGGTGTGGAACAAGTGCCAAAGAGCAATACAATTACATTGATTAATAAACATTTGGACAGGTACATGGAGGTAAAAGATTCAGAGGAATATGAGTGAAACAGCAAGTGGGATTAGTTTAGATAGGCATCTTGGTTAGCAGGGATAAGTTGGGCAGAATAGCCTGTTTCCGCATTGTATAACTGTGATTCTGAAACTGCAGGTTTCCCGTACAGCTAACCACATACATCTAATTTTTTGAACTGATACAATAAGCCTTGAGGTTTATACTGGTGATTTAAATTGGCTGACTTGGGCAACTCCTGTGAAAGTCACAATTTTAAACAAAAATTCCACAGCTAGAATGATTGTGTTATTCCTTCATTTCAAAGGGGAGCCATTTACACAAGAGGAGATGGAAGAGATGTTGTCAGCTGCCGTGGACCCAGAAAAAAATGTTATCCTGTACAAAGACTTTGCAGCACTGATGACAGTGGAAGACTACTGAACACGTTTGGATTTCACATCAACTGGCAATTTTGTTTGGAAGTTTTTCAGCACAAATCATTGACAAATCTACTCCTGAAAAAGCAAGATTTAAAATAAATGTACTTGGTCCGATAACTCAACCTTAAAGAAAGTAAAGTTTATCTGACCTATTTTGCCTTCAACTATATTTATGGAATCACCACACCTCACTGCTGCGTCCCTGACCATGCCTCTATGGGACATCATGCCTCGCCACTTATAGATGAAACAACATCCGAAAATCACCTTCCACCCGAGACAAAGCCCTTGACCACTCCATGTCCACAGCTGACGTCCACAGACACCATGTCAAACTGACCTGGGAAGGCACAATCTAACACAACTCCAATATTTCAGCAGAATATACACCCAACCCAACTCCAACACATATAATTGGGCTCAGGCTCTCTAGTCAGTCTCTGAGACCAGGATTTCGAAGCCTGCTTTCCTGCTGTTGTTTCAGTATAACTCCATGTGTTCCAGAAGTGTCTTATATCTGAAGAATGGTCTCGACCTGCAACGTCACATATACATGTTCTCCAGAGATGCTGCCTGACCCACTGAGTTACTCTAGCACATTGTGTCCTCTTTATGTTATAGTTTTGATACTCCACTTGATTGCAATGGGAAGTTAATTATGCGGTGACCAGCCCATTCTTGCTACCCATTGCCATTGTCAGCACATGCTCATTTACTTCAAGTCTGGAATAGAACAAAGAATTAAGATATATAAGAGAGACGCCCTTGAACCATATCCTCTCCTACATCTAAAAACTTTACAGTCCAGTGTTTGTTTCTCCGAGTGACAATAGACAATAGACAATAGGTGCAGGAGTAGGCCATTCGGCCCGAGTCAGCACTGCCATCCAATGTGATCATGGCTGATCATCCACAATCAGTACCCTGTTCCTGCCTTCTCCCCATATCCCCTGACTCCGCTGTCTTTAAGAACCCTATCTAGCTCTCTCTTGAAAGTTAGGTGGGTTGAGATGTGTGTCATCCACCGGCATTTAATCATCAATGAATTCCACAGATTCACCATCCTCTGGCTAATAAAATTCCTCCTCATCGCCGTTCTAAACGTACGTCCTTTTATTCTGAGGCTGTGTCTTCTGATCCTAGACTCTCCGAATACTAGAAACATCCTCTCCACAACCACTTTATCTAGGCCTTTCATTAATTGGTATGTTTCCAATAAGACACCCCCTCATCCTTCCAGATTCCAGTGAGTACATCAAACACTGAAACGCTTATACATTAACACTTTCAACCCCAGAATCATTCTCTTAAACCTCGTCTGGACCTTCTCCGTCACCAGCACATCCTGTGACCCTTCTTCACTCAGCAGGTTGAATCATAACTTTCAAAAGAGAATTGGATGTTAGTTGGATGGAAACACAATTTGAGGGCCGGGCAAAAGAATGATAGAGTGGGATGAATCAGAAAGCTTTTTCGGACATAGAAATGTTAATGCAAACATAAATACAAGAGAATATGTGGATAACAGCAGGAATAAGGCAACCAGCCCATGAACCTGCTCTGACGTGCAATAAGACCATGTTGATTTGATTGTTACCCTCAACTCTACCTTGGCAATGGAGCACTACAGACCACAACCGTGGACATGTTTTCTAATCAGGAGAGGCACGGTGGCGCAGCGGTAGAGTTGCTGCTTTACAGCGCTTGCAGCACCGGAGGCCTGGGTTCGATCCCGACTAAGGGGGCTGTCTGTCCGGAGTTTGTAGAATCTCCCCGTGACCACATGGGTTTTCTCCAAGATCTTCCGTTTCCTCCCACACTAGACTGTCCCTAGACCGTGTAGGATAATGCTAATGCTAATGCAGGGATCGCTGGTCGGTGCGGACCCGGAGTGCGGAAAGGCCTGTTTCCACGCTGTATCGCTAAAAACTAAAAAAAGTTACATTTTGCAGTAATGTCTTGTTTTTTTGCACGGCATTTTTCTTTTCATCGTCTTGCAGAATTTACATGTAATATTAATTTATATATACAATTTCTGTATAATTGATGTTATTGTGTGCAATCTGAGACTATGCCTGCAATGCAACAGGAAGCAAGGTTTTCATTGCACCTGTACCTCACTGTACCTGTGCAGATTACTTGCCATGACATGACTTGACATCCACAGTAAGGAGGTCAACTCTGTAGACAATACTTCAGATGTGGTCTTACCATATTTTACAAAACTGAAACATTTCCTCTATTTGTATTTGATTTCCCTGCCAATAAGCAATAACATTTCATTAACTTCCCTGGTAATTCTGCACCTCCTTACTGACCTTTACAAGTCATAACCAGAATACTCAGATCCCTCTTATTTGCTGTATCTCGCCACTTAGGAAATCTGCTTCTTTTCTAGTTTTCCTCCCAACATGGATAGTTTCATATTCTTCCACATTATGTTCCATTTCACTGTTCTTTGTCCTTTCACAAAACCCATTCATATCCTGATGCAACCTCCTTATGTCCTCTGGGCAACTTACGTTCTAATCTTTCTATCTTCATTAACTTTCCTTTGGTACTGTCATCTGAGATATTTGTACAAATTGCAATGAGTTCAACACCAATCTCTGGCACACCACTGGAGTGCCCTCATTTTGGTTACATTTTGCCAACTGGAGAACGATCCCTCTATGCCCACTCTTGGCTTCCTGTTAGCCAGCTAATCTTTGTTCCCCACCTGCATTTTACCTCCTACTCTATGAGCTTTCACTTCCCTCAATTATCTGTGCTGCGGCACTTTATCAAATGTTTCTGGAAATCAAAGAATAGTACATCCACAGCACATGATGCTTCTTCAAGGAACTTTTTACCAAATACTTGCACAGGCGTGAAGGGCTAAATGGCCTTCCCCCAGGCTCTGAGTGCTGGTAATTCCTCTGATGGCCACTGCCCCTCTTTACAGATTCCAGTTTAAATGGGAGGTCATCAACCTGAAGCACTCTGTTATTGCTGCCTGACCTGCTGAGAATTCCCTGCGTTCCCTGTTTTTCTTTGCTGAAGCACAGTTACAAAAGTGAGAGCAGATTGTGGAAGGAAATTGCTTTTGATCATGGTTTAGTTGAGACAAAATCACGTTGACAAATCGGGCTGCTTGCTTCATATGTCAATGGATGCAGCTGCTCCTCAATTGAAAATATAAATCCTGTTTAGTGGCAGTGTCAAAAAAGTGGGCTATTAGGTGATGAAGGCTCCAGTTACAAGCCTCTCTATTGACTAATAATTTTTGAATGCTGTTAACATTTTGTTTTCTCGACTAATTGAAAAGTAATGGCTTTACTGCAAAGATATCCTGTGGGATAAATCCCTACTCCTCCAATTAGTTTTTCTTTCATTTCTACGGAGAGTATTCTTCACTCTGTGAGAATTTATGGCTCGTATGTCCTGCGTGCAGTATTTTATCCAAAAGGTGCAATTTGCTTGCCGGGTGCTTGAGACAAGTGGTGAGCTACACCAATCCTTCCGGAGAAATTCGCAGGATTTGTTAGAAGATATTTTTATATCATGTCCTTTCTCGTGATGGTGTGGTCTCGGAATTTGCATTGAGAACAGCAATGAGGCTTTCTCCATTCACCGCTGTATGGAGATATCCTGACAGCAATCTATGGGCATGCTCACGTGTACAGTTAAAGTCAAATATGCTCCCAGAGATACTCTGGTCGTCATTCAGTGCATTCTCGTCAGCCATAAGATCACTGCAATAAAGTCTACTGCTGTGCTGTGCAGTAGAGAAATAGGCCCTTCAGGCTACCATGTCCATGCCAATCATTGTAATAAAATGTACTAGTCCTACTTCCCTGCATTTGGTCAGCCATTTTCTGTTAATTTGCTGTTATTGCCTATTCGTCCTGCATTCAAATGACTGAAGAAGAAAAAGGTAGCATAGTTATGATTGAGTTCTTACTTGGTTAATTACCACTGAATAACTCTCTCGCCCTGAAATATCAATTTAGTAGCGCAGAGTCTTACTTCCATGAATAAAATGGAGACTAAACTGTCCAGTGGAGTGGGTGCAGATGAGATTCACCAGGGAAGGGAGTATTTTAGTTGTGAGGAAAGACTGGAGATGCTCAGTCTGTTTTCCCTGGAGTGGGGGAAGTTAAAAGGAACATAATTAGGAGGGATATTAACAGTATAGACTGATGGAAACTTTCTCCCTTCAGAATCAGAATCTCTTGATTGTCAATGCACATGATGCAACAAAATTTAAAAGTCAATCCAACGGTGGGATTCACAAGAACAATCTTAAAATATAAGGAAGGGTAAAAATATATACATAATAAAAAAAATTCAGTTGAATGTGAGTTTTTTCTTATTTTGCATTGTTGAGCTCACGTATGGCTATGGGGTAGAAGCTGTCTCTGAGTCTGTTCGTGCGAGTTTTGAAAGACCTGTACCGTCTGCCAGAGGGCAGCAGGTGGAACAGGTTGTGTCCAGGGTGGGAAGGGTCCTTCAGGATGTTGAGGTGAATAAAGGTGAATAGAGGTGAATAAAATTAAAGCATACTTCTGTGTTACGTGACTCTATGACTCCAGAGGACATAGATTTAGGGTAAGGGGAAAGAGATTTAGAGGGGATCTGTGGGAAATCTTTCCCTGCCGGAGAGTGCTGAGTACTTGGGATGCACTGCCCAAGAGAGTCACTGACAACATTTAAGAGACCAGACAAGGATATGAATCACCTTGGCATTGAAGGCTACGGGCCAGGTGCTGGAAGATGGGATTAATGCGAATGAGTGGGCACTGGTCAGCATGGATGTGATAGGCTGAATGGCCTGTTTCCAATGCTGTCCGATTCTACAAATTTTGATTAATGCAAGATTAGGTGGGTGGTTGATGGGCCAAAGGACCTGTTTCTATGTTGTATGCTGTGACCCTCTTGTGAAAATGAATAGGATATCATCATCATCATAGAGGTCTCCATGGTGGATAAAACCAGTTCTGCAATGATATTGAATCAAGCAGTAGATGACAAGCTTTATCTTCCGCCAATATCTCAAGATTCTCCCGTGAAGTTTGCAAGGTAACATGCTTTACCCAAGGTAGGTTTTTATAATACCTTGTTCAGCTCAATGTAGATGAGGAAAGTCAAAATTGCTTGACAATTAATACCAACCAAGTGCAAGTGAGCACCAACCTGATGTGCAGGCAGGAACTGGAACCAAAATTGTTCCAAGCTGCTGTAGAAAATATATTTCTTGGGACCTAACATTATCAGTGCAATCAGGTTGATAATCTCACTGCTGCAGCCTCCAAACACGCAAGGAGCAGTTTAGAGGAGTGCACTGGCACAAATTCAAGCTTAAGAAAAGCAAATGTGCCTTTATTCAGAAGGAGGCATACTTGTCTACCTTTTATTCAGAAGGAGGTGCTTTATTTGGACCCACTAGTGGATGCAAATGGGCAGCAGCCAGTGAATCAATGCCATCATCATAAGCAGGAAGCCAGAGAATATGACTGTTTCTAGGCTGGATCCAACACTGTACCAGATTCCTAACCTATCTTGCCCCAGTGTTAACATCAGTGAAAACCAACGTATAGCTGTAACATGAGATTAGGAAGGCAAATACTATGAAGTCTGTACTACGAGAGGATTTGAATACAGCATAAGGAAGGTCTAACTGCAATTGTACTGGTCTATAATGTGACAGCACTTGAAGTACTGTGAACAGTTTTTGTCTATTCACCTGGGAAATGATATGCTTCCCTAGAGGTAGTGCAGCAGAGACTCGCCAGACTGCATCCAGGTGTATTTGCTGAATGAGGAGAGATTGAGTAGATTAAGAGAATGAAGAAAGGTCCTGACCTGAAACATGTGTCCATTTTGCCTGACCCACAGAGTTCCTGCATCATGGTGTGTTTTGCATTGAGGAATGTGAGGAGATCTCATTGAAACGTACAAAGTTCTTGCAGAGCTCAACAAACTTGGAGACAGCAATGATATTTCCCTTGGCTGAGGCATCTCAGACCAGGTATTAAGAGTCACACAGTGAGGGGTGGGCCATTTGGGACGAAGATGAGGAGAAACTTTCTCACTCTGACAGTGGTGACTTTTTTAAATTCTTGTCCTCAGAGGGCAGTGGAGGCTTAGACACTGAGTTCATACACAATAGAAGTTGATATGTGTCTAAATATTAAAGGGATCAAGGAATGGGGGAGAGTGCAGGAAAATGGCACTGAGGCACACGGTCGGCCATGATCTTGATAAATGATAGAATAGGCTTGAGGGGATGAATGTACACTCCCCACAAATGGGTCAGAGATGCAGAAGCTGGGTATCAGGTGGATAGTGGAGTAACTTGGGGCAAGGAATTATCTGGAGAAAATTGCAAATAGATTCCGCAAAGCAACTTTGAGTATTTGCTCCAAGCGAACAACACCCAGGCGCTTAGCAAGGAAGATGGTGAGATTGAACGTGTTTCTAAAATTCTGTAACTGATGGCGAGAACTGACCTGTGATATTACTGATGAGACCTCTGATGACACGACATCTTGTCTTGTTGAGACAGCATCCAGAGTTGGACGATAGTCCAACAACATTTGTGAAGCAACAAGTTCAATTCAGGTGGTGAAAGCACCAATGAGCAAATCGCAGAGTGTGCAAACCTGTGACTCAATTAAACCTGTATGGTATGTCAAATTTGTAGATACATTAATTCAGCTTGAATGCTTATTTTTTCAAATAAAATAAGCAGCTTAGGATATACTGTATAATACAAGTTGTGAAGAATATTTGTTGTGCTAAGATTGTTGTGATTTAAGATGCCACATTGGCGCAGCTAGAAGAGATGCTGGCTCGCAGCTCCAGTCACGGGTTCAATCCTGATCTCTGGCATTCTGGATCTCTGTCCGTATGTAGTTCGCATGTTCTTCCCATTTCCCTCGGATGCCCTGGTTTCCTCCATACCCAAAGGATGTGTATGTTGGTAGTTTAATTGACTAGAGTACATTTCCCGTACGTGTGTAAAACCTGTGAGGAGGCATTAATGGGAAAGTGAGGAGGAGTATAAAATGTGATTCATGTAGGATTAACATAAATGGACGGAGATGCGATGTTTCTCTGTGCCGCATCTCTAATCTGCAGCCTAACAACGTGGAGCGGTGTGGCCTTTTGTGGAGACCAGCCCGGAGCTTCAAGCTGCAGGCACGGTGCGGACTTTAATATCGCGGAGCGGGCAATCCTTTGCCGAGGATCGCCAGCGAAAGTGCTCCAACCCCGGGGTCTGTGGGCTTTAACACCGTGAAGCCCGCGTTCTCGGGTAAGAAGAGGCCGACTCGGGAGCTCCATGCTGAGGAGCGTTCCGATCCGTCCCGACGCCGGAGTTTTGATCATCCCGACACGAGGGCTTGATCATCGGACCGTCGGCAGCAGCAACTGCGGAGGGCTCAAAGGTCCCGGCCACGTGTGAACAAAGCAAGAAGATGACTGAACTTTATTGTCTTTCATCACAGTGAGGAATGTTGATTCCACTGTGGTGGATGTTTATGTTAAATTTTATTTCATGTGGCTGTGTTGCTTTTCACTTAGTATGGCTGTATGGTAACTCAAATTTCACTACTGTAATTGGCTAAGTGACAATAAACGCCAACTTGAACTTGATGGTCAGCACTGACTCAATGGGTCAAAAGGCCTGTTTCTGCACTATATCTCCCAAAGACACTAATAACTGTAATTTGAGACCACCCCTTCTGCTGCCAGTGTTTGTAGAGAGATCCAAAGAGTGGAGCAAAAAATAAGTTGCAGGTGGAACCCAGCAGGCCAGGCAGCATCTGTAGAGGGAAAGATGACGGTTGCGATTGAGACCTTTCATGAAGGAAGTGGCTGAAAGAGTGGAGGGGATATAGCCAGTATGACGAGGTGAGGGGTGGGGTAAGAGGTGGCATGGTATAGGTGGGTCCTGATGTGGAGGTGTGAATTGCTGAATGGAGTCAGGTGGGGAAGAGAGGGGCGGAGGGAGCAACAGAGATTGGAGCGTGAGAGTGGTTTACGAGGAGCCCTGACACACGCTATGTTTTCTGCTTCAGCCATGGGCTTCATCGGCCGCTTCACCCCACCCAGGCTTCTACCCACGAGGCCCCTGGCCGGGCTTCTACGCGGCGATCTGGGAGGCGTCGAGACCGCGGCACCTTGATAAAGGCTTCCGGCTGCGTTCCCAGTCCACAGCCGCAGCCCGCCAGGAAGCTTTCTGGCTGCGTGGGCCGTCGGGAAGCCACAAGGGCCTGTTCCACTTGGGCGACATTTTCGGCGACAGCCTGAAAAGAGGTTGTCGCATCATGGTCGGGCCGTGACGCGGCATGATGCGTGGTGATGCATGTCGTGACTCGCGGTGTCTCCCTGTCGCCCCTGGATTTTGGAATGTTCAAAATCCAGGGGCGACATCTGGGTGTCTCATCATGTTGTGCGCCCTGTCACACGCTGACGTATGCCGCCCTGCGGGTGATGCCCGGTTAGGGTTAGGATTAGGACTAGGGATCACAGATGAGCTGTAAAATATTCTTCCTTCAATGCATGGATTCTAAACATTAATATATTAAAATTAATACAATAAAATCAATTGGGCAAATGAAAAGATGTCTGAGTCGTTCAGCTTTATTTACAGGTGTATTGGTCCAATCACCGTCTCTAACTTTTCACAGGGATGGATTCAGTGAGTGTAGACTGAACTCCCCTCTCCCCTCTCCCCTCCACACAAAATGCTGGAGTAACTCAGCGGGTGAGATATCATTTCTGGAGAAAAGGAGTAGGTGGCGTTTTGGGTCGAAACCTAAGTATGAAGATGGATCCGACCCAAAACGTCACCGATTCCCTTTCTCCAGGGATGCTGCCTCACCCGCTGAGTTCCTCCAGCATTTTGTGTCTATGTTCGGTATAAACCAGCATCTGCAGTTCCATCCTACACATAGCCTAGTCAGCCTGAATGGCCTGGTCTCTTACGGATTCCAAGTAATTGTGGCCTTGTCTGTGACCTAGCAAGGGTCCATAATGGATACAGGAAAATGTTATGTTAATACTGCTCATGTTATCATTGTTTATGTACATATTGGGGGGCCATGTAAACATGGATACATTCTGCTCTATTGCAATGATATACATCATTTTATTATAATTGTTGTCTTTTTAAAGGTTCTACATAAAAATGTCACAATTAATTATCTGGATCCAGTGATTATATCCATCCAGAATTGAGGAGATACCACATCTGCTGTAGAACCATTCAGCATGTATACAAGCCCTTCAATCCACCGAGTTGGTGCCGACCATCAAATACCCTCTGCACAGCCTCACCACTAATCCCATTTTATTCCCCCCACATCTATTTCAATCGTCCCCAGATCGTATCACTCATTTACACATAAGGGACCGTTTCCAGTGTTCCATTTAACTGATCGGTGCAATGGGGGAGGAACGCATTGTTCTTTGAGAAACCCACAGGGAGACAGGGAGAACGTCAGCCAGAGGTCAGAGTTTCCAGATTACAATGCACTGACCCAGGAGGTTTGTGGTGTGTACCTGGGTGACCCCTGCTTAGCATCGCCACTGCCTCAGACAATGACATATTCCTGTATAGTCATCCTGCAGCCTGACTGTTTGACCTTTTTGCCAACTGCCTGTATAGAAATATTGATAACACTGCCAAGCAGAACAGTTTCTCATTCCCAAATAAGACCACAAGTGTGAGTGACTAGGTTTTACCGCCATCCAGTGACATGGATCCCAGCAGGAAAGGAGAATAAAGCATCTGAATGGAGAACAGGAATATCGAGCTTACATTGCTATCTTTTATTGTTTTATTCCCCTGTTATCTACCTCATATATTTTTATTTTGCTAAGCTATAAATCATTTATTTGTGATTGGTGACTGCTGACAAATGGCTGGCAAGCAGTGTAGAGAAATAATAACACACTGTCAATAAGATAATAGCTCCAAACCTTCCACGCCAATCACAATGCATTTTGTAATCTCACAGGGTCAAGATGTGCTAACTATTTACGGAACACTCAATCAGTAGTGTTAATCCCCTGAAATTTTATTATGTCATATTTTGTAAATGTTGGCAAAGGATCAGTGCGGCAGGCTATTTATTATTCCTCGCCATTCTTTTTTAATTCATTATGATGATTTCTGTTGACCTGCCTCAAACATGTTGCAGTTTGACCATTCTTCCAGGAAACCTGAAGTGCTAATACTATCAGGGCACAGTAGCTCAAAGGTATAGTAGAGCACTGGATGCATATTGTAGAGTTGCTCGCATATTGTTTAGAGCTCTCCAGCTATTAATCTGTTGACGTTGAATCCCATCATGGCAGCAGGGAGGTTTAATTTGAGTAATTAGATAAAATATTTGGAGGAAAGCAGGAATCAAAAGGCAATGTCTGCAGTGATTATACATCTGCTGGGATGTCATAAAAAAGCCATCTGGTTCGCAGATGCTGTCTGACCAGATGAGTATTTGCAGTGTTTTTTTAAAACTATTTTTGGTTTGCTGACTTCACTCGTTCGGGAAGGGAATCTGCCACCCTTCCCCAGCCTCTTTTATGCGTGACTCCAGGCCCCTGGAATTACATCCCAGACCCTCTGGTGGAGATAAAGGTAAGTTGGGCCGAAGGGCCTGTTTCCAAGCTGTATGACTCTATGGAGAGATAAATCCATATTATGGGGGTCGATAACATTTAAAAAAAGATGTATTGAGATTTAATTTAATTTTTCGTTTAATTTGTTTTCAATAATTTCTCATTATCATTGGCTTAAAATTATTTTAAACAAGGTCTCATTAAAAAAGAAAGAAAACTGCTGGTACTGAAAACCTGAAATAAGGACAGAAACAAGCAGAACAGCAGAGAAGAAGGCCCTTTGGCCTGCTGCATTGCGATAGCTCTTTGAAAGGCAGGACCAGCTCAGTCCCACAAGCCTACAAAATGGTTCTCCAGGTACTTGAAACAAACACAGAAAATCCTGGAAACACTCAGCAGGTCAGATCAGTGACCCACCAACAAACTGGTAAAGTGTAAACATCAACGTGTTTAAGTTGAAAGGAGGGGGAAAGATGGTGAGTCATTGAGTCATAGAGTTTTACAGAATGAAATAAGGCCTTCAGTCCAATCCATTCATCATGATCGAAATGTCATCCTGAGCTAGCCCCATTTGCCCACGTGTTAAAGAAGGAACTGCAGATGCTGGAGAATCGAGGGTTACACAAAAAGCTGGAGAAACTCAGCGGGTGCAGCAGCATCTAAGGAGTGAAGGAGATAGGCGACGTTTCGGGTCGAGACCCTTCTTCAGACTGGTCAGGGATCAGGGAAACGAGAGATATAAACAGTGATATGGAGAGATAAAGCAAGAACAATGAGTGAAAGATATGCAAAAAAGTATTGGTGATAAGAAAAACAGGCCATTGTAAGCTGTTTCTGGTGTGAAAATGAGAAGCTAGTGCGACTTGGGGGGGGGGGGGGGGGGGGAGATGGTGAAGGAATGTCAGGGCCCGAGGGCTGAGGGAGAGGTGGGGGGGTGGGGGGAAAGGAGCAGTCTGGGTTAACAGAATTGAGAAAATTCAATGTTTAAGCCCAGAGGATGCAGACTCCCCAAGCGGAATATGAGATGTTGTTCCTCAAACTTGCGGTGTTGTTCACTCTGGCCATGGAGGAGGCCCAGGACCGAGAGGTCGGATACGGAGTGGGAGGGGGAGTTGAAGTGCTGAGCCACCGGGAGGTCGGGTTGGTTATTGCGGACCGAGCGGAGGTGTTCGGCGAAACGATCGCCTAGCCTCCGCTTGGTCTCACCGATGTAGATTAGCTGGCATCTGGAGCAACGGATGCAGTAGACGAGGTTGGAGGAGGTGCAGGTGAACCTCTGTCGGACTTGGAATGACTGCTTGGGTCCCTGAAAGGAGTGGATGGGGGAGGTGAAGGAACAAGTGTAGCATCTCTTGCGGTTGCAAGGGAAAGTGCCCGGGGAAGGAGTGGAGCAGGAGGGAAGGGAAGAATTGACGAGGGAGTTGCGGAGGGAGCGGTCTTTGCGGAAGGCAGATAGGGGGGGAGATGGGAAGATGTGGCGAGTGGAGGGGTCACGTTGGAGGTGGCGAAACTGGCGGAGGACTATCTGTTGTATGCGCTGGCTGGTGGGGTGAAAGGTGAGGACCAGGGGGACTCGGCCCTTGTTGTGAGTGGGGGAATGGGGAGAGAGGGCAGTGTTGCGGGGTATGGAGGAGACCCTGGTGCGAGCCTCATCGATAGTGGGGGAGGGGAAACCCCGTTCTCTGAAGAACGAGGACATTTGCGATGACCTGGTGTGGAACACGTCATCCTGGGAGCAGATGCGGCGTAGTCGGAGGAATTGGGAATAGGGGATGGAGTCCTTACAGGAAGCAGGGTGGGAGGAAGAGTAGTCCAGGTAGCTGTGGGAGTCAGTTGGTTTGTAGTGGATGTCAGTCAGGAGTGTGTCACCTGCAATAGAGATGGTGAGGTCAAGGAATGGTAGGGAAATGTCGGAAATGGTCCAAGTATATTTGAGTGCCGGATGGAAGTTGGTGGTGAAATGGATAAAGTCAGTCAGTTCTGCGTGGGTGCAGGAGGTGACACCAAAGCAGTCGTCAATGTAACGGAGGTAAAGGTCGGGGGTGGGGCCCTGGTACGTCGAGAACAAAGATTGTTCGACGTACCCGACAAAGAGGCAGGCGTAGCTAGGGCCCATGCGTGTGCCCATAGCTACGCCTTGTGTTTGGAGGAAATGGGAGGAGTCAAAAGAGAAGTTGTTTAGGGTAAGGACCAACTCCGCTAGGCGGAGGAGGGTGTCAGTGGATGGGTATGGGTTGCTCCTCTGGTCGAGGAAGTACCGGAGGGCTTTGAGACCATCCTGGTGGGGGATGCAGGTGTATAGTGATAGTGTATAGTGTATTGTGGACGTCCAGTCACTATACACCTGCATCCCCCACCAGGATGGTCTCAAAGCCCTCCGGTACTTCCTCGACCAGAGGAGCAACCCATACCCATCCACTGACACCCTCCTCCGCCTAGCGGAGTTGGTCCTTACCCTAAACAACTTCTCTTTTGACTCCTCCCATTTCCTCCAAACACAAGGCGTAGCTATGGGCACACGCATGGGCCCTAGCTACGCCTGCCTCTTTGTCGGGTACGTCGAACAATCTTTGTTCTCGACGTACCAGGGCCCCACCCCCGACCTTTACCTCCGTTACATTGACGACTGCTTTGGTGTCACCTCCTGCACCCACGCAGAACTGACTGACTTTATCCATTTCACCACCAACTTCCATCCGGCACTCAAATATACTTGGACCATTTCCGACATTTCCCTACCATTCCTTGACCTCACCATCTCTATTGCAGGTGACACACTCCTGACTGACATCCACTACAAACCAACTGACTCCCACAGCTACCTGGACTACTCTTCCTCCCACCCTGCTTCCTGTAAGGACTCCATCCCCTATTCCCAATTCCTCCGACTACGCCGCATCTGCTCCCAGGATGACGTGTTCCACACCAGGTCATCGCAAATGTCCTCGTTCTTCAGAGAACGGGGTTTCCCCTCCCCCACTATCGATGAGGCTCGCACCAGGGTCTCCTCCATACCCCGCAACACTGCCCTCTCTCCCCATTCCCCCACTCACAACAAGGGCCGAGTCCCCCTGGTCCTCACCTTTCACCCCACCAGCCAGCGCATACAACAGATAGTCCTCCGCCAGTTTAGCCACCTCCAACGTGACCCCTCCACTCGCCACATCTTCCCATCTCCCCCCCTATCTGCCTTCCGCAAAGACCGCTCCCTCCGCAACTCCCTCGTCAATTCTTCCCTTCCCTCCTGCTCCACTCCTTCCCCGGGCACTTTCCCTTGCAACCGCAAGAGATGCTACACTTGTTCCTTCACCTCCCCCATCCACTCCTTTCAGGGACCCAAGCAGTCATTCCAAGTCCGACAGAGGTTCACCTGCACCTCCTCCAACCTCGTCTACTGCATCCGTTGCTCCAGATGCCAGCTAATCTACATCGGTGAGACCAAGCGGAGGCTAGGCGATCGTTTCGCCGAACACCTCCGCTCGGTCCGCAATAACCAACCCGACCTCCCGGTGGCTCAGCACTTCAACTCCCCCTCCCACTCCGTATCCGACCTCTCGGTCCTGGGCCTCCTCCATGGCCAGAGTGAACAACACCGCAAGTTTGAGGAACAACATCTCATATTCCGCTTGGGGAGTCTGCATCCTCTGGGCTTAAACATTGAATTTTCTCAATTCTGTTAACCCAGACTGCTCCTTTCCCCCCACCCCCCCACCTCTCCCTCAGCCCTCGGGCCCTGACATTCCTTCACCATCTCCCCCCCCCCCCCCCCCAAGTCGCACTAGCTTCTCATTTTCACACCAGAAACAGCTTACAATGGCCTGCTTTCCTTATCACCAATACTTTTTTGCATATCTTTCACTCATTGTTCTTGCTTTATCTCTCCATATCACTGTTTATATCTCTCGTTTCCCTGATCCCTGACCAGTCTGAAGAAGGGTCTCGACCCGAAACGTCGCCTATCTCCTTCACTCCTTAGATGCTGCTGCACCCGCTGAGTTTCTCCAGCTTTTTGTGTAACCCCCCATTTGCCCACGTTTGGGTCCATATCCCACTATCCTTTCCTTTTCATATACTTGTCCAAATGTTGTATAGACATTATAATGTACTCACTACTATCACTTCCTCTGGCAGCTTGTTCCTCGTACACTCTTCCCACTGTGTGCCACACAGGTCTCCTTTAAAATGTTCCCCTTCTACCTTGAACCCCTGCCCTCTAATGTTACACTGCCCAACCCTGGGAAAAAGACTGACCATCTACACCTTCGTGAGTTTAGAAACCTCTATCAGATCACCTCTTAGCCTCCTGGTCTCCAGGGAAAACAGCCCTGGCCTATCCTTATAACTCAAACTCTTCTGACCCAGTAACATCCTCATGAATCTATTCTGCAATGTTTCCAACAATGACATTCTTCCTAAAGGTGAGAACAAAAAGAAATCATGTTATTTGCTTGTTGATTTTGCTTTCACTCATACTGTATGAATAAATGTATTAAAAGCTGTCCTCATGAGCAGCATGAAGGAATGTTGGGAGCGTGGCAATAGTTCCTAGCATTCCAATCTTCCAACAACCACGATGAATCTCCCAATGCTTTTGGTTTTTTGACCTGAACTACAAATAATGGATGAAAAGTTGTGAGATTTTGCCCTTGGGACTTAAGTGTGTGTACACGAATGATTGAAAGTAAATGCAGGTTCAGCAGACAATTAAAAAGATAAATGGTGCATTTGTCTTTATTACAGGAGACTTGAAAAAAAGAGTAAAATAGATTTTCTTTCAATTATAGTTCAAGTTCAAATTTAAAATGAGTTTAGTGTCATATGCACAAGTGCGATTAGGTAAAGTAAGAATGAAAATCATGCCAGCATTGCTGGCACATAGTATCAGACACCTCCCAAAACCAAATGATACATAAATTATACATAAATAACCCCTAAAATTCTAAAAGAAGGATGACTGTTCAAAAAACAAGACCGTAGTGCAGAATCATAAATGGGCAGCACAGTGGCACAGCCGGTAGAGCTGCTGCCTCATAGCGCCAGAGACCCGGGTTCAGTCCTGATCGTGGGTGCTGTCTGTGTGGAGTTTGCACGTTCTTCCTGTGACCTATAAATCCGCGCATCTTTCCAGATGTTGTGGTTTTCTCCCACATCTCAAAGACGTGCGGATTTGTAGGTTTATTGCCCTCTGTAAGTTGCCCCTATTGTGTAGGGACTGCATGTGAAAGTGGGACAACACACAACTGGTGTCAAAGGTGATGGTCAGCGTGGATTTGGTGGGCCGAAGGGCCTGTTTCCATGCCGTATCTTTATAGTTAAACCTAGGAACCAAAACAATTGTGTGGCGTGTAAATCATGGGTCTTAGGGTCCAGTTCGCGTGGTTGGATTAGTATATGGGGCTCTGGTGAGGTCACATCTGGAATACTATGTTTAAATGATCTCTCTAACTAAGGAAGGGTGTCGTTGCAATATGGGAGAAGATGAGGGTTCATCAGATTGATTCCTGAGATGACAAGTCTGCCAGATGAGGAGAGTTTAACCAGTCTACCCTCAACATCTTGTTCAACAATGAGAACAGTTGAAAAGCGCAACATTTTTAGGGGATTTGGTTAAGTAAGAGAGGATGTGGAAATGATTTACAAGGATGTTGCCGGGACAGAAGGGCTTGAGTTATCAAGAGAGATTGGATAGGTTGGAACTGGAGCGAAGGAGGCTGAGGGCTGACTTTATAGAGGTTTATAAAATCATGGGGGACATATGTGGGATAAATAGTCACAGTCTTTTTCCTTGGGTAGGGGAGTCCAAAATTCAAAGGCATAGGCTTGAGAAGAGAGGAGAAAGATTTAAAAGGGACACACAGAGGTTAGTGGGTATAAGGAAGGAACTGCCAGGGGAAGTGAGAGAGGCAGGTACAATTACAACACTTGCATTGGGCCGGAGGCCTGTTTCCATGCCGTGTAACTCTATGAATTGCTATGTAGATGTAGTGATGATGTTTGCCCTGAGCCTGAGTCTCAGTCTCAAAATTAGAACCTAGTCATTCAGAGCAGAGATATGAAGAAACACCTTCACCCGAGGGTGGTCAGATTTTGGAATTCACTGCTCGATATGGCTGTGGAGACTTGGTCATTGCATGTATTCCAGACTTTGTCATAGATATGGAATCAAAGGACATGGGATAGGACAGCAGCATTGAGGTGAAAAATCAGCCCTGGTCTTATTGAATGATGGAGTATGCACAACACACTGAATGGCCTATTCCTGATTGTAATTTATGATGTGCTTATATAAATGGAACAGCTAGGGATCTCCATGGTGCCTGTCATCCATTCCGTCCCTCCAGAGATGCTGCCTGTCCCACTGAGTTACTCCAGCTTTTTGTGTCTATCCATGGTGCCTTATATGATGTACCAAAGCAGTTAATAGCTAATTAAGTAATTTTGAACTGTTGAAATGCTGGTTAACATTAATACGGCAAAACAACCCAAAAACAAAGGCCTATCATACGTCAACCCTTATATGCAGTTACTGTCAAATCAAGGAAAACATCAGGAAATGCTTTTGTTGGCAGATTGGAACGTTATTAATGAGGGTTGTTATGTCTCGAACATTCTTACACCCTACACTTGGGGAATGGCTTTTTGTTTATTCACCAGCTAATTGCAAAACAACTAACAAAAATGCAGACATTAGAGACTGCAGATGCTGGAATCACGAGTGAAAAATAAACTGTTGGAATGAACACAATGGGTCAGGCAGCATCTGTGGAAGGATTGAACTAATGGTATTTCAGGTCTTCAGTTGCTGCATTGCTGGCATGGAATATAATTTGAGTGATACAGCTGCTATTGACAACATAGTGTCTAAGAAACAATGTGCTACAATGCTGTGAACTACAGTATATTACGCACTTTAACGATAACCTGGTTCCTTTCCCAGTTTTGAGAACTGTTTTCAAACTGAACCAATAATTGGCTCCAGTTCCACAGATGCTGCCTGACTTGCAGAGTGTTTCCAGCATTTTTCTATTCTATTTGCTCACCAGGGTTTCAATTTGCCTTAACACTGTTACACAACAAAAATCAGTTAATTTTCATATAGGCCAGGGTGCAATAAAATTCCTTCTTCACAGGCTCACAGAGTAAACAGTGTGCATAAAATAATGATAGAACAATAAATATGACGAGGAGAGCAAAATCACAGCCTGGTACAAGATGTTAGTGCAATATCTGAGTAGTGCATATAATATTAAAGTACAATAATGGAAAAACCGATAGAGATATAGTTAAGTGTAAGAGAGCATGACAGCACCTCCAGGAATGGGATATCGATCAGGAGTCAGATAGTAGGGGCGGAAGTTGCTGTTAAGTCTGGACATGCAGACTTTCAAGCTCGTGTGTCTTTCCCCAGAGGTGGAAGAGAAAGAAAAGACCGTACAGGGTGGGAGGCATCTGATGACACTTCCAGCTTTCCTGAAGCATCACACCATGAAAATAGATTGGATGGAAGGACATGATGGACTGGGCTGTGTTCACCATTTAGGGCAGCACAGTGGTGCCATGGTAGAGTTGCTGCCTTACACCGCTTACAGAGCCAGAGACCCGGGTGCGATCCTGTCTACGGGTGCCGTCTGTACAGAGTTTGTACGTTCTCCCCGTGACGGCGTAGGTTTTCTCCAAGAACTTTGGTTTCCTCCCACACGCCAAAGACGTACAGGTTTGTAGGTTAATTGGCTTGGTATATATATGTAAAAATTGTTCCGAGTGTAGGATAGTGTTAATGTGCTGGGATCGCTGGTAGGCGTGGACTCGGTGGGCCAAAGAGCCTGTTTCCGCACCGTATCCCTAAAACTAAACTAAACTAATCTTCCTGCAGCTTCAGGTGGTCAAGAGCAGAGCAGATGCTGCAACTCCTCGCTTCCCTCCCTACTGTCCCGTCTCATTCTCGTCCCTTCCCCACCCCGCAATTCTCCTGTCCTCTACTGTATTAGACCTGAACAGCCGAGGTGAGGTTAAGATCTTGCTCTGGCTTCCACGAAAGATGGAAGTAGTTTATCTACCATACCCTTACACCTCCTTCTAATTATTGGAAATGCCTCTGTCTGGGGGCAATTGGTTCACAATGGGCCATTCAAGTGGGTGTTTTGGTGAAGGATCACAAGCTGCAGGTGGGGCAGTGTGTTGCTGAGGGAGGGCTGGTGATGCTGTTTATCGGTGGCCCATTTGGGGTGGGTTGGCCTCAGGAAACAGGAGTTGTCACCCTTCCAGTAATGGAGAAGCAGATCTGACAAGAACTGAGGAGCTCTGCTACTACATCAAGATCCCACAGGCATGGCGAGAATCATGGTTACTTGATCCACACCTTTTCCACCCATGTGCATCACTGTGCATTTCCACACTGCAGTGTGTGTGAGTGTGCAAGATGGTACTGGAAGTGGTATTGGTTTATTTTGTCACATTTATCGTAATTCAGTGAAAAACATTATTTTGCATTCTATCCAGGTGGAACCTTTCTATGCATAAATGCAATCCAGTCATGCAGAATTTAGTGATGGGCCTCAACAAGGTAGATTGGATGAGCAGGGATATATCCCGAGTTTATAGGGGGCATATAGGGGACCAGTTCAACGGGGGAAGAAGCTGTTGTCGAATCTAGTGCTTTGTGTTTCCACGCTTTTTACTTTGTCTGCCTGATGTGAAAAATATATATCTTCTAGATGAGCTGGGACGCATCCTCAGTGATGTGACCTGGGGTCATCGGGTGTTTCGGGTCTCACAACATCAGACACCCTCGCCCAGGCGACCCAGCCGGGGTTGATCCGGCCCCGACTTGCGTCCCAGCAGCAACCGCCCACGGATCAGCCATCTTAATAACTACTCTGCAGGGGTTGGGAGACTCTAGTGCTTGGAGGGACTGGGCTCTGTGGGGTGACTCCCGGCCGGGCTCCTCCTGCGTCTCACCAGGTTCAAGGCCTGTGTGCTGCACCTCTTTCTCCTTCTCCGAGAATTTCATGGGATAGAGGAGAAGAGGGAATGAATGGGGTTAAAATGGCTCTCAGTTGAATTGGCTGCTCTTGTGAGGCAGCGTGAGGTGTAGAAGGAGTTGGTGGGTAGGTGAGAGGCTGGTCTGTATAATGTACTGGATTACATCCACATCTCTGCAAGAAAAAACAGATGGAAAATTGGAAATTGTGCCATTTCCTACCACAGTTTATTTTTCATTGAAATGGAAATATGTCACGCTGAGCATTTTGGAGTTTAGTGGTCTAATTTCTTGGCACCAATTGTTTTGAATTTTATTCTTCTGCAGATTGAGCTGTGTTTCTGCTCTTTGCTAGCTTCATAGCCGTAGTACCGAGAGTGTGATTCTTTCACTATTTGACAAGCACAAAGGAGTATATAAACTAGCAGCGATTTAAAAAATGTATATTTCAAAAGCTGTAAAATGTCTCACCCTATTGACTGATGGCGCAGTTATGATTTGCAGCACACATTGTCCACTGGAGATCTGTTCGTAACTGTGACTGGCTAAGATGTGGCTAAGATGGCTAAGATTGAGTTTTAACTAAAATCACCCTAGCAGCTGTGTGCCTTCCAAATGGAGCGATAAAGCCATGGAACGCAGGAAGAAGACCTTCCGCCCACTATGATCATGCTGACCTTTTTGTATTTATGCCTAAAATATTCTGTCGTGCTGCAGCAAGCAAGAACTTCATTGTCCTATCTGGGACACATGACAACAAACTCTCTCGACTTGACTTGTTCATCTGCAGTGATCCCATTTTCCTGCAATAGGGCTGTATCCTACTGCACAATATATATTCTAGTGGGATGTTGTGTCCAATGCAATAGTACTAAGAAGGATAAATGATTGCTATGCTTCAGTTAAACAAAAACAGGAATATTCCAAAACACAGCAGCTTGGTTTGCACTAGGAAAGTTTATTCTATTTTTCAGATGAAGAAAGCAATGCCAAATAATTACAGCAGCCCATTACCTATGATCACTAGGTGGCGCCATAAGTGGCAAGCTCGCCAACAGCCTGTCTCGTCCCTTTCTTTTGCTGTTTTTAATCTGTTTTATTTTGTATGTTTTAGTGTATCTTTTGTTTTGTATTATGGGGGGGGGGGGGGGGGGGTTGGGGAAATGTTTTTTAATCTCTTCCCTCGACGGAGATGTGACATTTTCCATATTGTATTTCCGTCCACATTGCGGCCTAACATCGTGGGGCTGGCGGTCCCTTTGTTGGGGATCGACCTTGGGAGCTCCAATCGCTCCGATCACGGGAGCCTCGATCACCCTGATGCGTGGGTTTCGATCGCCGACTGCAGGAGCTTTGATCGCCCAGGCTGCGGATGGTTCGATCGCCCCAATCGCAGGAGGAAAGGAGGAAGAATGCAAACGTTATTTGTCTTCCATCACAATGGGGAATGAGAGGTTCCCCGAGAAACAAGATGGACGCGCTCCCTGCACTGGTGAGGACTCGGAGGGAGTGCCGTGACTGCAGTGATCTCAGTATTTGCGTGGACATCGCTCCATGAGGACATCCCGGAGTCTAGTGCGAGTGTGGACGGCTTTCTGACTGTTCGGGCGGACAGGGACTGCAGAGAGAGTGACAGCAGTCAATATAACTCTGGCCGCATCATGGTGAAGAGCTTGTGTGTGGCCCGGACATTGAACTGATGGCTGTGGGTCTCCGATTATGCTGTGTGCGTATGCCACAGGGTTCAGTGCTGGGTCCCCTGTGTGTCTTATATATATTAACGATTTGGATGAACATATGGATGGCATTATTGGTAAGTTTACAACACGATACGATACAATACGATGCAATAGAACTATTTATCCCAGGAGGGAAATTGATTTGCCAACAGTCATAAAACACAAAATACATGAAACATGATATTAAAGTGACGAGTGGAAAGGATTGGAGATGTGCAAAGATTTGAGAATGGGGGGGGGGGGGAGGGGAAGAAGGGCAGTCAGTCTATCCCACGACAGAAGGGCAGAAGGGGGAGGAGTTGTACAGTTTGATAGCCACACGGAAGAAGGATCTCCTGTGGCGTTCTGTCCTACATCTTTGTGGAACCAGCCTGTTGCTGAAGGTGCTCCTCAGGTTGACCAGTGTCATGGAGGGGGTGAGCTGTGTTGTCCAAGATGCTCCACTGTTTGAGGAGCATCCTCCCCTCCAAGACCACCTCCCATGAATTCATCTCCGCCCCCAGGAGGAGCCTGGTTTGCAGGTAGCACCAACATTGGTGGAATGGTAGACAGTGAAGAAGGTTGTCTAATGTTAAAACAGGATCAACTGAAACAGAACAACTGGGAAAGTGAGAAAAGGAATGACATGGAATTTAATGACATGGACAAGTGAGAAATTACGCATTTTGGAGAGTTAAACCAGTTCAGGATGTACACTGTGGTATTTGTATTGGTATTGGTTCATTATTGTAATGTGTACCGTGGTACAAAGAAAAACGTTGTTTTGCGTGCTACCCAGGCACATCATACCATACATGTGCGCAACAGGTAGTGCAAAAGAGAAATAAACAGAGTGCAGAATATAATGGCACAGCTGCAGAGAAAGTGCAGATTCCAAAACAACACGTGCCACAACACGGTAGATAGGAAGATCAGGAATACATCCAAAGTTGGAACACTCAGTTGGAAAATGTTGGAGAGATCAACAAAAATGTTCCAGCAGATCAGGCAGCATCTGTGGAGAGAGAAACCTGGAGAGAATAGATATTAGGTGAGAGGTGGAAACTTTAAATGGGTTCTGAGGAGCATGTTTTTGACACATGAGAGAGTGGTTGATATCTGGAATACGCTGCCTGAGGAGACGGTGGGATCAGATATAGTCTACACAGTGTTAGACACATTAATAGCAAGGCCTAGAAGGAAATGGGTTTATTGTAAAACAGCAAAAATGTGGTGACATGAATGTGGTGTGTGAAAGAGCCCGTTTCTGCACAATACAACTTGATGGCCCCAGCCAAAGTCAGAGAATTCTTTTAGAGGTAACCTGGTAAAGATACCTCTGGTGCTAAATAGAAGAAAGGGAAGATGTGTTGATACATCAGAGCAGGACAAGTGGGAGGCTCAGGTATGGGACTGGTGAGAAGTTCACAGGAAATCTCCTTCATGCAGAAGGCTATCGACAGCTGGAACAGTTTCCCAAGACTGGACTCAATTAAAGAACTGTTCGATGCTGTAATGGGAAAATGACAAGATTAGCGTTATGAAAGGATGAGATCAAACGCGATAAGGCCTTACAGTTCCACAAGCTGAGTGTGAAACCCGAGAACCTCTAGTATTTATTTTGGAAATTAAATTTGATGTATTTATTTTTCTGATCACACTGGCGAATTATTCTGTGAGAACTGAATATTTTTCCATCTCTTTACTTTCACAGACTACCGTTTCCTCTAAAAAAGATTCAACCTGCCTTCCAATGAGCTGTCACAATTTATTGAAGATATCTTTTGATCAGTCTGTCAGATCAGCCAGTAGACCACTGTGCCAAACTTCCCTGGTTTGCTCTACACTTGCTGATTTTAATCCAGTACACAAAGAAAGGGGAAGGCAAAGATACATTGACTTTTCGCACTTTTCCGCGCTTTAATATTTTTAACCAGCCAGGAAATGCTTCATTTTTATAAACATTTTGGATGTCACTGTTGCTGGCAAGATCGGTGTTTCTTGTACATTTCCTAATTTCTCTTGACAAGATGGTGGTTACCCCTTATCTCCACCCACTGCAGGATCTACCCCCACAATGTCTTGAATTCCAGAATTCAGGCAATGAAGATAGTGATAAATGTCCAAGTCAGGATAGGAGACATCTTGGAGGGGATGACTCCAGCTTGTTCGTTGGCCACTGCTGGCCCTATAATGTTTGAAGGTTTGAGTCAATGAGTCAAAAGAGTTTATTGTCATGTGTCCCTGACAGGACAATGAAATTCTTTCTTTGCATAGCACAACAGAACATAGTAGGCATTGACTACAATTATACACGTAAATACACACATGAATTAATAAATTAATAAAGTGCAAATAACAGATGGAGGGGTATTAATGTTCATAGTTTTGTCCGAGCCAAGTTTAATAGCCTGATGGCAGTGGGGAAGTAGCTATTCCTGAACTGGGTTGTTGCAGTCTTCAGGCTCCTGTACCTTCTACCCGAAGGTAGCAGGGAGATGAGTGTGTGGCCAGGATGGTGTGGGTCCTTGATGATGCTGCCAGCCTTTTTGAGGCAGCGACTGTGGTAGATCTCCTCGATGGAAGGAAGGTCAGAGCCGATGATAGAGCCAAGAGGTGCTGTTAACTTAAGTAACCTACTTGTTACAACACAGAACAAGGTCATTTGGCCCATTGGGTCCATGCCTGCTTCCAACAGAGCGATGCTATCAGTCCCCCACCCCCCCTCATTTCTCCCCTTAACCCATTATCTCAGCTTTATTAAAAGAAATTGTGGAAACAAGCAGCGGGTTAGGCAGCATCTGTGGAGAATCAAATAGATTTTACATTTCGGGTGAGAAAGGTCTGAAGATAGGTCTCAGAGCTGAAATGTGAAATCTATTATAGACACAAAATGCTGGAGTAACTCAGCAGGACAGGCAGCATGTCTGGAGAGAAGGAATGAGTGACGTTTTGGATCAAGACCCTTAGTCTTTCTCCACAGATGCTGCCTGACCTGCTGATTGCTTCCATTGGTTCTATTCTTATTTCAGATCTCCAGCGTCTGCAGTGCTTTGATTTTCAATGCCCTTTAATAGTGTTTTTACCACATACTTCCAGGGGGATTTGCAATAGTCAATCTGATGGAGAAGCCTCTGGCAAGTATTAATTGGGGAATTAGAATGTCAATTTGTTGGATGGGGTGAAGGGTAAAATACTCTGTGGTTATTGAAATCACTGCCCCAGAACAGCATGTGCACAAGAGGTGTTCCCAGTGGGGTTTTTTTAACTAATACCACGTTTATAATTTGCACAGGATCCATAGCAAGGCAAGACTCAGCAGTAAACACCCATGGTCAAGATTGCAAATTGGTCCATGTCTTATCTAATGGGGGGCAGGTGGAGGTAAATACAATGCTGCAGATTATGGGGCTGTTGGTGCGTACTGTGTTAACACTGTGGCCTGCGAGCAACATTTTGTTCAGTCTCTATTCATCCATAATTTCATGTGGAAGTCCTATGGCCGCAGGCACTTATTCAGCCATTCCCCACAACCTAGTCAGAGGGTAACATAGCATGGAAATGGGCCCTTCAGTCTGCTGAATCCTTGCCAACCACCAAGCACCCAGTTATACTGGTCCTCACCTATTCTCTCCACATTCCAACTCTGTTCTTTTTATAGACTTCTCCACCACAATCAAATGAATTGACAAGAATTTTAAGTTTAAATTGTAAGTTATTGATAGCCATGCCAGCTATGCTTCGGTGATTCAAATGCTCATTGAGATACTTCTGAAATGTTGTGAGAGTCTCTGCCTCCAGCAGCCTCTCAGATTCAGGTGTATTCCAGATTCCAGCTACCCTCTGGGTATAAAGCATTCTCCTCTGATCCTCTCTAAACCTCCTTGGACCCTGGTTTTAGAAACCTCTACTCTGGGTAAAATTTTCTTACCACACCCTATCAGTGCCCGTCATAATTTAATATACAAGATTAATTCATTTGTAAAATGTTCCAGGAATGTTAAGCTTTGGTGCGTGGTGTAACTGAAATGTTAAAATTATATTAAGCCAGATTTGCTGCTTATCAAATGTTCTGGTCCTCGAGTAACTAATTATAATGATGTCGATTTGTAATTCTCTCGCTTAATGATTTCAAAATTAAATGGATTCTGACTTTGTTCTTTTTTCTTAAAGTTGTTTATATGTATTTTAACTCTTGTCTTAATCAAATGGGAACGTTCTAATCTTGATTTCACACACTCTGCAAAATGTTGAAAAGGCGATAATCTGTTAAAGAAGGAACTGCAGATGCTGGAAAATCGAGGGTACACAAAATGCTGGAGAAACTCAGCGGGTGCAGCAGCATCTGTGGAGCGAAGGAGATAGGCGACGTTTCGGGCCGAAACCCTTCTTCAGACAGATGGGGGGGTGGGGGGGAGGCGGGGGGGAAAAAAGGAAAAAGGAGGAGGAGGAGCCCGAGGGCTGAGGGAGAGGTAGGAAGGGGAGGAGACAGCAAGGGTTAACAGAATTGAGAGAGGAGGTTGTGAAACTGTCTCCGTAGGGAGGAGGAGAACTTCTTCAAAGTAGGCGAACCTTGAGGAGATTTCGCAGTGGAGTAGACAAAGTGTTAAAGAAGGAACTGCAGATGCTGGAGAATCGAGGGCACACAAAATGCTGGAGAAACTCAGCGGGTGCAGCGGGGCTATAATCTTCCTAGTGGAAAGCACAGTCCATTTAACAGCACGCTGCTTAAAGTCAAACTTTATCAGACCCTTCGAGACTCTACGACTCCATTACATAAATGCATGTTTTGGTCTGCTATTCAATTCAAGACCATTGTTAAAGTTCCCTCCTCCTGCAGGGATATTTGCAAACGAACTGGGAATGAGGCAAGGTGATTCTCCTTTGCAACCCAAGATTCAAAGTTGAGTCTAAATTCCCACTTTTTTACATTACCCTTATTTACTCTGTCAGAGGCTTCCACACTACATACTCCTCTTCTGCCTATTGTTCCCTCTGTTGACTTTTGGTGCTTGGATGTGTGAGAGATAGCAATGATGCTTTGCTTGAGCAGCCATCATTTGCCTGGGATTCTTTGCAGTCAACATTGCTAGACTTTACAAAAGCAGGCGTGTCACAGTAACTCATGTCATTAATTTGATGCCTTCTGGCTGGCTGGAAGCGAATACAAGAGTTTTAACCGACTTCCTATATTCAGCCCATCATGGCTGTTCCAGCTCCTTGAGAGAGGCATCCAATCAGTCTTCCCAACTCTTTCTTCCCAATTCTTTTATAAGGATTTATCCAATTTGCTTTTTAATTTCCATTCACCACATCAAAATAGGCGAGAATTCTCCACTTCCCCTTTTGTTCTTTTGTAAATGACCTTAAATCAGTGTCTTCAGATCAATGGAAATAAATTCTCCTCACCCGTTCCATCAAAGCTACTTATGATTTTAAACAGTTCTATTAAATATCCCCTTAACCTTCACAATTTAACCAGGCAATGCAAGTCTTGTATCTTGCATTGTTTCTGTCCTACCCAGACACTTACTGGGGTTGTATTACTGAAGAAAAGTAATGGTCAAAACATTATGAAAATTCACTGTAATGGGTCAAATATTTTTTCTTAGATCTTTGAGCCCACATCTTATTACATCTGATGACATCTGAAGATAATATGGGGCCTCAAATGATATCAAGATCCCTAATTTCCTCTGTGTACTTTAGTTAATATATTTTGGTCAAATTGATGCAGTAATTATCTCATTATGTTACACAGGGTAATATCTAAATTACAATTGTCTAGGCTAAAATGTATTAGGAATGGTTAAACCATTGTGCTAAAAGTAGTCACAGAGAAAATGAAACCCCCGTGGTAGTCACATGAAATAATTTTTTCCATCTTTCGTCTAATTCTAATTCTGTGTGGTCTCGATATTCTTGGCATTTAGTTATTCCCTTTAGGTGATAATTTCACAGCAGAGAAATTATGCATGCTACATTAAGGAACAGTTTAAAACTCTGTTTTAATAATGTCAGAGACCAGCTAGAATAGACAAACGGCTTCAAATGTTCTTTCCGATTTCTCAAACTCATAAGAAAATAAATCGTTTTGTGCTGAGCTGAAGAGCCAGTCAAAGATATGGCTAAACTATTGTTAATTTTATATTGCCCCCGCACACTATTTCAGCTCTGTAGTCCTTAAGCAACACCAGCAACATGGATTTATATTGACTCCTCCAATGTAGTAAAACATTCAGGAATTAAACAGGAATATTATTGAGTAAAATTTGATATGGATGCCTAAGTCTGGTTATCTCAGGATTGGCTATGGAGTTACATGTTATACGTTTAGAAGAAGGGAATAAGCTTACATGGGAGAATTCTCAGAATTTAGGGCTCAGATGTTTGAAGGCACTTTTCCCAATGATGGTGACTGATAGAAGTAGGTGGGAAGTCAGAAATGGAGGAGTTCAGTAACCTTGTAGGGAACATGATTCCTGAACTATTTGCAACGGACTCAACCCCTTTTCCCCACATAATCAGTGCCATCTTATGTAGGGGACAGCACAGTGATTTATCTTGCTAATTCTGTCTAATTGTCCACAAGTACATTCCAGTCTATTATAAGGACCCAAATATGCAGGCACCAAGGACTTTATTTTCTTGTTCAAGTGGATGCCAGGAATTTGATGGCAGGTCAAGGAAGGGCAGGAAATTGCTGGTGTACATGCCAACATTCCTCCGTCAATTCACAGTACCAGAGACAGATTACATAGACTTTCACATTCTTCCTATAGATCTTGCAATGCACACATTCTCAGCGTAACCACATAACAGCAGCAAGCACATTTGAAATATCAGTTCTTTTATTGCAGAGCATTTTAGGATACCCAGAGAGACAACAAATATATCCATTTCATACTTTATAATTTGAGGACAATTTTAATTCAAGACACGAAAAAGAACCAGAAATAGGGTCATAAATTTATGCAGCATAGAAGCAGGCCCTTCAGCCTAACTCATCTATATTGACCAAGTTGCCTAAAAGAGTTAGCCCCATAGCCTGCACTTAGCCCATATCCCTTCAAATCCTTCCTGTCCATATACATTGGCTTGCAAAAGTATTCATACCCCTTGAACCGTTCCACATTTTGTCACGTTACAACCACAAACGTAAATGTATTTTATTGGGATTTTATGTGATAGACCAACACAAAGTGGTGCATAATTGTGAAGTGGAAGGAAAATGATACATGGTTTCCAAATTTTATTACAAATAAAAAACTGAAAGGTGTGGCGTGCAAAAGTATTCAGCCCCCCCGAGTCAATACTTTGTAGAACCACCTTTCGCTGCAATTACAGCTGCAAGTCTTTTGGGGTATGTCTCTACCAGCTTTGCACATCTAGAGACTGACATTTTTGCTCATTCTTCTTTGCAAAATAGCTCAAGCTCAGTCAGATTGGATGGAGAGCATCTGTGAACAGCAATTTCAAAGTCTTGCCAGAGATTCTCAATTGGATTTAGGTCTGGACTTTGACTGGGCAATTCTAACACATGAATATGCTTTGATCTAAACCATTCCATTGTAGCTCTGGCTGTATGTTTAGGGTCGTTGTCCTGCTGGAAGGTGAACCTCCACCCCAGTCTTAAGTCTTTTGCAGACTCTAACAGGTTTTCTTCCAAGATTGCCATGTATTTGGCTCCATCCATCTTCCCATCAACTCTGACCAGCTTCCCTGTCCCTGCTGAAGAAAAGCATCCCCACAGCATGATGCTGCCACCACCATGTTTCACAGTGGGGATGGTGTGTTCAGGGTGATGTGCAGTGTTAGTTTTCCACCACACATAGTGTTTTGCATTTAGGCCAAAAACTTCAATTTTGGTCTCATCAGACCAGAGCACCTTCCTCCACATGTTTGCTGTGTCCCCCACATGGCTTGTGGCAAACTGCAAACGGGACTTCTTATGGCTTTGTTTCAACAATGGCTTTCTTCTTGCCACTCTTCCATAAAGGCCCGATTTGTGGAGTGCACGACTAATAGTTGTCCTGTGGACAGATTCTCCCACCTGAGCTGTGGATCTCTGCAGCTCCTCCAGAGTTACCATGGGCCTCTTGGCCGGTTCTCTGATCAATGCTCTCCTTGCCCGGCCTGTCAGTTTAGGTGGACGGCCATGTCTTGGTAGGTTTGCAGTTGTGCCATACTCTTTCCATTTTCGGATGATGGATTGAACAGTGCTCCGTGAGATGTTCAAAGCTTGGGATATTTTTTTATAACCTAACCCTGCTTTAAACTTCTCCACAACTTTATCCCTGACCTGTCTGGTGTGTTCCTTGGGCTTCATGGTGCTGTTTGTTCACTAATGTTCTCTAACAAACCTCTGAGGCCTTCACAGAACAGCTGTATTTATACTGAGATTAGATTACACACAAGTGGACTCTATTTACTAATTAGGTGACTTCTGAAGGCAATTGGTTGCACTGGATTTTATTTAGGTGTATCAGAGTAAAGGGGGCTGAATACTTTGGCACGCCACACTTTTCAGTTTTTTATTTGTAAAAAAATTTGAAAACCACGTATCATTTCCCTTCCACTTCACAATTATGCTGAAAAGTACCAGAAAAGTAAAGAAAAATAATACTAAAATAAAATAAATATAAAGATTTTCCCACTGATCTGTGTTATAAATGTCATTTCTATATGAATCTAATCATTTTTTATAGTCAAAATCTACACATTTGCGCAGCTCTGCTGCAAATACAGGAAGAGATGAGAGGTGAGGCAGCGACAAGTGGAGCCTCCCCTCTGATTGTGCAAACCCCTCAGAAACTGGATAAGCGTGTGCCTGTTACTATCTCTCTGTATGTCACCAATGTAATGTTTGTAAACCCCTTCATTACATGTCCTCATCTTCCATAGTCCAGGTAGCTTATTTCACATATAAATATATTAAATTTAGGCTCGCTGGTCTCGTCATAAATCTGCAATGAAAAGCACCAGGCGAGGCAGCGGTCACATTAACCGGAAGTGGCGGCGCTGCCTGGCAGCTGCGGCTCGCCTGCAGTCCGTCTGTTTTTTCTTTTTTTTTTGTTTGTTTTTGTTTATGTCTGTTTAGTTTATGTTAGTTTAGTTAGTTTATTAGATTGTATGGGGGGGGGGGGGAGAAACAGGGCTTAGTCCCTTCCTTCGGGGGGATACAACCTTTTCTTGTTGTATCCCCCTGTCTCCGTCTGCGCTGAGGCCCTAATGGCGGAGCTGACGGCCTCGGGCGGCGTTCGCTGCAGCGGCGGTGGCTCGACTGACCTGGCCTGGCGGCGGCGGCCCGACTTGGAGCTGTGGCGGACCGGCCTGGAGCGGCGGACCGGCCTGGAGCGGCGGACCGGCCTGGAGCGGCGGCGGACCGGCCTGGAGCGGCGGCATTCCGGCGTTCCGGTGGTGGCGGCCCGATTTGGAGCGGCGTCCCGGCCTGGAGTGGCGGCGGCATTCCGGTGGCGGCGTCCCGGCCTGGAGCGGCGGCATTCCGGCGTTTCCGGTGGCGGCGGCCCGATTTGGAGCGGTGTCCCGGCCTGGAGCGGCGGACCGGCCTGGAGCTGTGGCGGCATTCCGGTGGAGGCGGCGGCCCGATTTGGAGCGGCGGCGGCATTCCGGCGTTCCGGTGGCGGCAGCGGTACCGACACCCGGCAGGGACAATACACCAGAGGCCTGGATTGCCTCAGCGCAGAGGGAGTACAAGGAGGGAAGGAGACAAAGACTAAGACTTTTGCCTTTCACCACAGTGAGGAGGTGTTTGCTGAACTCACTGTGGTGGATGTTAAATTTGTGTGTTTTTGTTATTTTTAAGTTATTTTGAATTTTTGTATGACTGCAGGCAACGAAATTTCGTTCAGACCGGAAGGTCTGAATGACAATAAAGGTAATCTAATCTATCTGCCTCACTGAGGGGGCGTGTCTTGAGCCCAGTGGAAGGAAAGCGAGCATCCCTTACGTAGGCTCAGCCCACGTAATTGACGCTACCTCACTCTCTCTACACATTAGCAACTTCAGCAGCGGCGGCGCAGCACTGGATTCCACCGCTACCGGCGCTGATTGGTAGGTTGATTTGTTGATTTGTAGCGGCCGATTCGGAGACTCTGGGCCGCTGAGAGCTCCCAATTGGGCCCTGCGCCTAAGCGGGCCCCGCGCTGGAGTAAAGTACTCTCAGCTCTGGTAGATCTACCCCAGGTGGAGGGGGGAGAGAGGGGTGGAGAGAGAGTAGAGGGTTGGAGGGGGAAGCAAGGGGTAGACGGGGAGGGGGGTGTGAGGGGAGGGGGGGAGAGGGGGAGGTTGGTCGTTCCCTCACGGCCCCGGGGCAACGCTCCCGGCCCTCCAGTCGCCGTGCTTCACGCACACAGCCCCGGCTCCACCCCTCTCTCTCCCCGGGCAGACGCGGTGATCAATACAGGGGGGGCGGGCCACTGATACTAGCCAGTGCCCCCCAGCCATTGACCTCACCGCACGTCACTGAGTAAATTGCATGTGATAAACTCTCCCAAATAATGAAATAAATGACCAGAATATTTGTCATTTATGTCGGTCAGGGATGGCTGAGGATTATGGTGTTGTGGAATATTTTACATCCATCTTTCAGAGCAGATGGAGCCTTAAGTTTAGTGCCTCATCTGAGAAAGACCACATTAGATTGTGTTGCCCTCAGCGGTGTCTTGTCTCCGCAGTGAAGGTTGAATCAGAACCTTCTAACTGAGAACCAAAGATTCTACCACTTACAGAAAGACTGTAGGATGGTGCAAACCCCCCAAATTGTCCAATGATCGAGGAGAAGAAAGGATTAAGTGACAGGGTGCTGGCAGATGCTGGCTCACACCAAAGATAGACACAGAAGGTTGGAGAAACTCAGAGGGTCAGGCAGCATCACTGGAGAAAAGGAATAGGTGACGTTTTGGGTTGACACCCTTCTTCAGACCTTTTTCCTTTTCTCCAGAGATGCTGCCTGACCCACTGAGTTGGTACAGTATTTTGGTGTCTATCTTCATTCAAAACTCATTGGGGAGTTGAAACCAAGGATAATTCCTCCATTTTCTCCCACCTCTTTCTCATATTTTGGCACGTGAAGGAAAATGGTAACGTGCTTCACAGACAAGACTCAACCAACGTTTGGATTCACGTGGAACTCCATTTCCCCTGAGCCTTTGAGCACTGATATCTTTCAAGCCAACGACAGGAGTTTGGTCGAAAAGAAAAGTAGTGATAGGATGTAAATGCAGTGAATGTGCCCAGTCAGAGTTCCCGCCGTTTGCATCTCCTCGCAAGCTTTGCAAATGCTAAAGCATATGTTCTCAGTAATCAAACATGTGTGAACATACATGTACATTTGTTGTTACTTGCCTGCTCTATTGGATTGGATTAAGGGTCTTGTAAAGGACCTTGTCCGCATCCCACACAATCCAGGCCCTTTACGCTTGGGAAGGGGGCAGGAACTTTGGGGTGGTCCCTTGCTCGGGCGATGCCGCATCCGATGGACGCAATGAAAACATGCCACCAACAAAGCAATCGCTGATACGAAGGGATTCCTTTATAATTAAATCTCTAATTTGCCGTGACAACATTTCACTGTAGCAGAGGGTTCAGCAGCAGCTGAATCAGCTGCATTTCATCTGTAATAGACACATTGAATTAGAAGTAGGCAGAGCGGAGAGGGCTAAAATAAACATTTATCAGAGCAAACTACCCAGGGCAGCCGCAGACAAAAGACATTCAGGACTGAATGGCGGTGTCTCAGGGATTTGAGGCAGTGACGATCAGCAGGAAGAATTATGGTAAACAGCTTTAGGAGAGGAAATCCCAATGGCCTTATAGTGGTTACAAAGGCATAATTCTGTAAGGTGCTAAGCTGTATAGTGCAAGGAGTTGCCAAATTAGATTCATAGTGCTGATTTAAGGATAGCTTTTGAGCCCCTTTCATTTCGTACATTGGTTATTTAGTATCTTTTACTTTCCACCATATTGCAGCTCCCCAGCTCCTTTGCTTCCCCACTCCACCCACATTCTCTCAGTCTGAAGAAGGGGTCTCGGCCCGAAACGTCGCCTATCTCCTTCGCCCATAGATGCTGCTGCACCCGCTGAGTTTCTCCAGCATTTTGTGTAACCCTCTTTCTTTCCTTGTCAAGAGTCAAGAGTATTTCATTGACAAAAGTACCAAAACAGAACAATTCAATCCTTACTTGTTTGCACACACACTCACTACCCAATAGCCAACATAATAAACAAAACAAGGTTTAATAACATTTAAAAATCCAATACAGTGTGGTGCAAAACGAAACAAAGCACAAAGTCCCTAATGCAACCAAGACAGTTCGTAGTTCGGAGTTGAGTTGATGTTCGTGGTGTTCGATAGCTTGATGCTTGTTGGGAAGAAGTTATAGTTTTCAGACTAGCGCCATTTCCCTCCACTGATGCTGCTTGCCCTTTTGGGTTCCTCCAGCAGATTGGTGATTGCTCCAGATTCCAGCATCTGCAGTCTCTTATGGCTCCTAATAGTGAAACTCAACCTTGTTGACATTCCATGGTGTTTTCATTGCGAATTTGGCTAGCAATCCGATGCCAGATTAGATCTAGCACCGGATGCACGATCCCATCAAATTTAATGGCGATTTTGCAGAATAAATTAATTACGTTATAGCTGCCAATATATATATATATATATATATATATATATATATATATATATATATATATATATAAACAGTTTAATTATTGTATATGTTTAACATTGATGTATTTCATTTTTTACGTTTTTGGAAAGATATTCAGAAACATTTGAACAATCTTATAGCTATGGAATGGAATAGTTTATTGTCACATGTGTCAAGGCACAGTGAAACTCTTTGCTTGCATCCACATGTATACAAATATAACTAGCAATGCAGGGTGGATGGGGGGGTTGCAGGCTGTTACAACTCCCAGGGACCTTTAGGGTATTTTGCTCCAATCGTGACACATTAATTACACACTGTGATGCTTCTGTCTGCTGAGATGGATCATCTGGACCAGGCAAGGTTGGACAATAATAGCAGATGCAATCAAGCTAGCAAAGACTGGTTCTTTTTCCATTGATTTTACTAGACCTGCTGACTAATTTCAGATTTCTCACTTCAGGGCTATATATTGTATTGCATTTGAGCTTCCTTGATGCCTATCCTCGACCCCTCCCAGTCTGAAGAAGGGTCTCGACCCGAAACGTCACCCATTCCTTCGCTCCAGAGATGTTGCCTATCCCGCTGAGGCGGGACTGACATATGATGAAAGAATGGGTCGACTGGGCTTGTATTCATTGATCTTATAGAAACATATAACATTCTTAAAGGATTTTGCAGGCTAGATGCAGGAAAAATGTTCCCGATGTTGGGGGAGTCCAGAACCAAGGGTCACAGGTTGAGAACAAGGGGTAGGCCATTTAGGACTGAGATGAGGAAAAACTTTTTCACCCAGAGCCAAGCCAAGTTTATTCGTCACATACGAGATGTGCAGTGAAATGAAAAGTGCTTGCGGACTTTGTGCAAAAAAACCCAGAAAAACAAACAAACTACAAACAGAATGGAACAGAATCACGTATTCACATATTACATACTGTGGGAGGAAAGAAAAAGGAATAAAAACAGCAATTTAAAAATAACAGTAGAATGGTCCAGTAAAGTTAGTCCCTGGTGAGATAGGAGTTTACAGTCCGAATGGCCTCTGGCAAGAAACTCCTTCTAATCCTCTCCGTTCTCACAGCGCGGTAACGGAGGCGTTTGCCTGACCGTAAGAACTGGACCAGTCCGTTGCAGGGGTGGAAGGGGTCTCCCATTATCTTATTGGCTCTGGAGTTGCACCTCCTGATGTATAGTTCCTGCAGAGGGGCGAGAGAAGTTCCCATAGTGCGTTCGGCCGAACGCACTACTCTCTGCAGAGCTTTCATGTCCTGGGCAGAGCAGTTCCCAAACCAAATCGTGATATTTCCGGACAAGATGCTTTCCACAGCCGCTGAGTAGAAGCACTGGAGGATCCTCAGAGACACTCTGAATTTCCTCAATTGCCTGAGGTGGTAAAGGTGCTGCCTTGCCTTAATCACGAGTGCTGCAGCGTGTGATGTCCATGTCATATCCTCAGAGATGTAGACTCCCAGGTATTTAAATCAGCTCACCCTATCCACAGCATCCCCATTTATCCTCAATGGTGTGTACGTCCTCGGATGATGTGCCCTCCTAAAGTCCACAATCAGCTCCTTAGTTTTTTTGATGTTCAAGAGGATGCTGTTGTCCTGACACCAGAGTGCCAGATCAGCTACCTCCTCCCGGTAGGCCTTCTCATCGTTATCTGAGATCAGGCCCACCACCACGGTGTCATCAGCAAACTTGATTATCGAGTTGGAGCTGAACCTGGCCACACAGTCATGTGTGTACAGGGAGTACAGTAGGGGGCTGAGGACGCAACCCTGGGGGGATCCTGGGCTCAGGGTGATGGACTTCGATGTATTTCCCCCCATCTTGACTACCTGGGGCCTGGCGGTGAGAAAGTCCAGGACCCAGGCACACAGGGGGGTGTTGAGCCCCAATTGCAGCAGCTTCTCGGCCAGTCTGGTGGGGACTATCGTGTTGAAGGCTGAACTGAAGTCTATGAACAGCATCCTCACATAGCCCCCCTTCTGGCTGTCAAGATGAGAGAGCGGTGTGCAGAACCTGGGAGACTGCATCGTCCGTGGATCTGTTTGGACGGTATGCGAATTGTAACGGGTCCATGTTGCGAGGGAGGAAGGCGCAGATGTGTTTCTTGACCAGCATCTCAAAGCATTTCATGACTACCGAGGTGAGGGCCACCGGACGGTAGTCATTCAGACAGGCTGGGGAGGCATTTTTAGGTACCGGTACAATGATGGATCTTTTGAAGTAGGCAGGGACCACGGACTTGGCCAGGGAGAGGTTGAATACTGTAGTGAGCACCGGAGCTAGCTGCGTAGCACAGGACTTAAGTACTCGCCCCAAGATGCCATCGGGGCCTGCAGCTTTCCTCGTGTTCACCAGTGTCATTGCCCTCCTCACGTCGTGCTCGGACAACGAGAATGTGTGCACATTCCTCCCTTCAGCTTCGATAGCCAGCCTGCTGACGGTATTGTCGTTAGTCGGCAGACCAGGGGTGATGTTGCCTGTCTCGAAACGAGCATAAAAGGAGTTCAGAGTTGTGAATCTGTGGAATTCTCTGCCACAGAAGGCAGTGGCGGCCAATTCACTTGATGTTTTCAAGAGGGTGTTAGATTTAGCTCTTAGGGCTAAAGGAAACAGGGATATGGGGAAAAAGCAGGAACGGGGTATTGATTTTAGATGACCAGCCATGATCACATTGAATGGCGGTGCTGGCTTGAAGGTGTCGAATGACCTACTCCTGCACCTATTTTTCTATGTTTCTGTGTTCTATGTTATAAAGACTGGACATTCATACTGAAGATGAGGTGGTGCGGGGCAAGGGATTGGAAGTTGTCAAAATGGTGAACGCCATGTGTGGTGTCGGTAGAAAGGGGCTGAACGAAGGGAGGCAGGATGAGGAGATACAACTGATGCAACATCAATGGAAGTCAGAGAGGAGACGAACATGAGGTCGGACCACAATTTCCGCAGATATGTGAGAACTGTACTGAGTATTGGAGAGCAGCCCTTACGTTATAAAGAAGGGATGAGAGCAAATCAGTTAAAGTTAGTTCCCTGTCTCCTGCACGGTTACAGATTATGTCACATCAGGAACTCTCCCCTCCACGACAATGGTTCCCCCAACCTCGCTGTTCCAACTTCAATCAGGATTGTCCCGGTAGGCCCACTATTTCTGCCTGCTCTTATCTCCTCATCCTGTGTCCTTTTCTACCTTCATCGGCAACATCTCACACGCTCTCCACTGCTTTCACAGTTTCCAAGTCCCTGGCTCCGATCGCCACATCTTCTCTATGGATGCTCAGTTTTTTTACTTCAGCAGCTGTTCCATCTTCAGCCTCTCCCTCTCCCCACACCTGGTTCCATCTGCCTTTTTGTCCTCCTTGTCTGCCTCCACCTATCGTCTGCTTGCCCCTGTCTCCCAACTCCAACCCCTTCCCCATCTAGCTCCACATGTCTATTGTCCTTCACCACTCATCAGTCCACCTATCACCTGCTGGTCCTGGTCTCACCACTCCCTCTTTGTCCTCTTTATACTCTCTCTCTTCCCACTTCCCTCTTCCTTCGCAGTCCTTTTTTTTTGTTAAATATTTTTATTAGAAGCAAGTACATATCAAAATAAGAATATACATGTCATATACATTCTTAATGTTATTAATATTAATATTAACAGTTATTTCTAATTTTTACTTCTAAGAATTTTTCATTTTTTATATAGATAGAAAATATAAGAGAAAAATAAAATAAAAATAAAAATTCAGAAAGATGAATGAAGTATTAAGCAGTTTGTACATCATTGGAGATATATCATGGGTTATTATATGTAAATCTTCGTCTATTTCTTCGTTCATGCATCAGTCAGGTTCTCGCACCGAACCACTTTGACCCTTTAAATATTCAATAATTGGAGACCATATCCCTCTGAATTGATCCAACTTGCCCAGAAGGACAAGTCTTAATCTTTCAAAATTAAGTGTCTCCGACATTTCAGTGATCCACATTTTAATTGTGGGGGATGTAGGACCCTTCCAAAATTTCAATGTAAGTTTTTTCCCAATTATTAAACTGTAATCAATAAAAATTATTTGATTTATTGTTATTCCTTTGCAGTCCTGACCCATATAGTCAACAGTTCCTTTCCTCTCTCCAATGCTGCCCAAACCATTGTGCTCCACCAGCAGTTTGTTCCTGTCTCCAGATTCCAGCATCTACAGTCTCTTGTGACTCCAGGTGCAATCATTGTTAGTCCAAAAATTGAGGAGATTGAGCAAATCCTGTTGGAATTCATTACTCAAGTTCAATTTATTAAACATAATAAGATGCATGTAATTTTCAACGGAAGCTGCATGGATTTCTTACAGCCCCATTTGAAGCAAGACATGAATGACACAACTGCAAGGCATGAATCCTTTTTGTTTACTCCTTTTTTCAGCATCTGGGTGTCATTGGCAAGGCCAGCATTAGTGCTCATCCCTTAATTGCCCTCAAACCCCACTTTTGAATCCCTGCACTCCTTCTGGTGGCCACTTCCACAGTGCAGAACTTTCAAAGATTTGGACACCGTGACGATGAACAGCCAGCAATATGTTTACGTCAGAAATGGTATGTGGGTTGGAGGGGAACATGCCGGTGGTGGTGTTCTCTTGCTCCTGCTGTCCTTGCCTTTCCTGGTGAAGAGGTTTGATAAGAGCTGTCAGAGTAGCTGGGGTGAACAAAGGGAATATTCTTGGAAGGTGTGACTGGCTTTGTAAAGGTGGCAGCGAGAAGCATATTTGCTTCAACTCCCCCTCCCATTCCGTATCCGACCTCTCGGTCCTGGGCCTCCTCCACGGCCAGAGTGAGCAACACCGCAAGTTGGAGGAACAGCACCTCATATTCCGCTTGGGGAGTCTGCATCCTCTGGGCTTAAACATTGAATTTTCTCAATTCTGTTAACCCAGGCTGCCTCCTCCCCCTCCCTACCTCTCCCTCAGCCCTCAGGCCCTGGCATTCCTTCTCTATCTATCTCCCCCCCCCCCCACCCAAGTCGCACTAGCTTCTCATTTTCACACCACAAACAGCTTACAATGGCCTGTTTCCTTTATCATCAATACTTTTTTGCATATCTTTCATTCATTGTTCTTTATTTCTCCACATCACCGTCTATATCTCTCGTTTCCCTGATCCCTGACCAGTCTGAAGAAGGGTCTCGACCCGAAACGTCGCCTATCTCCCTCACTCCTTAGATGCTGCTGCACCCGCTGAGTTTCTCCAGCTTTTTGTGTAACCCTCGATTCTCCAGCATCTGCAGTTCCTTCTTTAACACAGGCATATTTGTTTGTTTGTGCCAGCTCTGACACAGAAAGAAGGAGAGAGTGAGTTACCAGAAGTTGTGCAATTTTATATTAAATCAAGAAGGCTGCAATGTATCCAGATGGAAGATGAGGTGTTCAAGCCAAGGTTGGGTTTTGTTGTAACATTGCTGGAGGCCACAGACAAGGTCAGTGTGGGAGTGGGAGGGTGAATTACAGTGGCAGGTAATGGGATGTGCAGGGTCATCCTTGTGGACTGAGGGCAGATGCTCTGCAAAGTGATCACCCAGGCATCTTCTGTCTGAGCTCATGCAACCTTCTGAACATAGAGTTTTCCAACTTTCGGGATATCAGTATCCCTGTCTGAATGCATCAGAATTGGTCATTTATATTTGCATCATTTTGCCCTAGTTGTTAGTATTCTATTTCCATTCTTTCCCAATTCTGAAGGAAAGTCTTGGACCTGAAGTGTTGTTTCTCCCTTCCACAGATGCTGCTGGGCCTATGTTATTGGAAGAAGCAGTCTGAAGAAGGGTCTCGACCCGAAATGTTCGGTTCAGCGTGGGACATTTGTTCAAGCTGTGATAGCTTAACTCAGCCACTGACTAGAGATCAACAAGCGAACACAAAGGGAGCATTTTGACTTTGGGGAGATTGGATCAGTCACCTTAGTTTAGTTTAGTTTAGTTTAGAGGTACAGTGTGGAAACAGACCATTCGGCCCGCCGACCAGCGATCACCCAGTAGACTACCTCTATCCTGCGCACTAGGGACAATTTATTGAAGCCAATTAACCTACAAACCTGCATGTGCCTTTGGAATGTGGGAGGAAACTGGAGCACCCGGTGAAAACATGTGCAGTCACAGGGAGAACGTGCAAACTCCGCACAGTCAGTAGCCATGTACAGGATCGAACCTAGCTCTCTGGCGCTGTAAGGCAGCAACTCTACCGCTGCGCCACTGTGTCACCCTGCACCTGTTGCATATCACTTGTAATGCTCATTCATCATAGAGCCTTGGAGGTGGAAGATTGCAACCTTCACGTGGTCCGCCCTGTTTCGACTAATGCAATCAACTCGACGTGCACAAACGGAAGATCAAATAGAACAAGTTGTCCGACAACTTTAGGCTGTGCACGCCACACGCAAGAAGAAGAAGATAGAGCCTTGCTACACGGAAACAGGCCCTTCAGCCATTGGGTCCACGGTGACCATCAACCACCCATTTACACTAATCCTACCATAATTACATGTTATTCTCCCTGCATTTCCCTCGTGTACCCCCACATACTACCACTCACCCACACAGTCGGGACAATTTGCAGTGCCAAATTACCTACCAACCTTTTATTTTAATCATTGAAGACGTGCAGGTTTGCAGGCGAGCCAGCATTTAATAGGCTATAGACACAAGACGCTGGAGTAACAGCGGGACAGGCTGCATCTCTGGCAAAAGGGAATGGCTGATGTTTCGGGTCGAGATCCTTCTTCAGAGTCGATTTAAACCAGCATCTGCAGTTCCTTCCTACACATTTAATAAGCTATCCCTGATTTCCCTTGCAAAGGTGGTGAACTACCTTGTTGTTCCCCTGGAGGCGTGGGTCTCCCTCCCATAGTGCAGTTAAGGGAGGGAGACCCAGTGACAATGATGGAGCGGTGATATATTTCCAAGCCAGGACGTTGCGTGGCTTGGAGGGCAACTTCCAGGTGATTGTACTTCCATGCTGTTGCTGCTTTTGTCCATCTATCCCTCTACCTGGTAGAAGTTGCTGGTTTGTACCGTGCGCAACAGCGCCCCCTCCCTTGGATGCCGCTCTGATCCCTATCACTGGCAGACAGGCCAGGAGAGGCCAATCCCCAGCATCACTATTAACAGCAGGGTCCAATTAGCCAACCTCAGATTGGCCACCTAAAACTCATCAGCCTACTCCTTCTAAAACCCAGGCAGAGGGCAGGCGGAAGAAGGAAGGGAGAAAATATGAGAGAAAATTAGGAGCCTCCCTGCTAGCTGTGTTCTCCTGTTGTAAGTTTGAGGAAGACTGAGCTACTGAGGCAGACCTGAGACCACCAGTGCCACCATGTGGTCAAGACAGGGCTGCTGGGAAGATGCCCTGGACAGCCAGCGCCTCTACTGAGGCTAAGACAGTGACTGCGGAAACCCTGAGATGCTACTGCCTCTTCCTGTCCATGGACAATGGACAATGAGGGACTGTGCCCACACACAGAGGCAAAGACTGGGTTGCTAGGATTAGCCAGAGGCTGCTGGCACTGCCTCTTCAAGCCCAGTGCCGAGCTGCCGGGATAAGCCTGAGACTGGCACCATCTCCTCTCGAGGCAAGGGTGAACTGCAGGGAGAGGCCTGAGATCGGCATGCATCCTCCTTCGAGACTAGGACTGAACTGCCGGGACAAGCTCGAGATCACCAGCCTCACTGCATATGCACCCTTGTGATGAGGGACAGCACCCCCATGTGATCCTGGACTTGTCACTGTAAGTAAAACATATCACGTGACTTCACCCTACTACGAGTGTCGGTGTGGTCACTGCTGAACCTGGGGTCGACCCCAATGCCAAATGTGCTATCTAAAGGCTCTTGGTGAGTTGCTGCAGTGCATCTTGTAGATGGTACAAATTGTTGTTATTGCATATTGGTGGTGGAGTGAATGAATGGTTGTGGATGGAGTTCCTATTAAGCTGGCTGGTATGTCCTTAATGGCGTTTGACTTCTCAAGTGTTGATGAAACTGCTCACATCCAGGTAAATGTAGAGTATTCAATCACACGTCTGCCTTAAGCCTTGCCATAGAGCTATTTATCATAGAAACAGGCACTTTGGTCCATCGTGTCCATGTCGACCAAGTTGCCGTTCTGAGCTTGTTACATTTTCCACATCTAAACCCTTCCTATTCTGTATACGTAGATGGTGGGCATTCTTTGAGGAGTCACAATGTGAGTTACTCATTGCAGGGTTCCTGGCCTTTGATCTACTCTTGTAGTCTTATTGTGTACATGCTTAACCCAGTTCCATTTCTGGTCAATGCATATTGACAGTGAGGGATTCAATAATGGTAATGCACATTTTTGGGTTGCAGGAGGGAAACTGGAGCACCCGGAGGAAACCCACACAGTCATAAAGCGAAAGTGCAAACTCCACGCAGACAGAACCACGTCATTCTTTACCTTTCATCTCCACTCACAGTGCACATTTTCCCCACCAGGTGACAATTCTTAATGGACAATGACTGACTATCAGGCAAACATCCCCCCCCCCCCCCCCTACTCTGTTAAAGATTATTAATTTTAATGCTCCAAAGCTTTGACTCCTAATATTGTCTGTGGCAGAGTTCGTAGAAACCTGGAAACCTCAACAGTGCCTGAGCGAGGTTGGACAATCCAATGAGTAATGCCACTTCAGATTTTAGAAGACCATCACGATGACTGAGCTCCTAAATTATTTTCAGCTCATCACGTAAGTGCAACATTTCCTTACTGGAAAAAGAACTAAAGAGGCTTTATTTAGCTTAATGTTGCAGACTTTTTTTACAGAACTCCCTGGGTGTCAGACAGGCGGGTGTTACAAAATATATAATTGACTCCAGTGCCCTGGGCAGCTGTCAAATCAGAAGGTGGGGATTTGGGTTGATGAGTGAGGGTTTTTCAGGAACTGGATGTGCAATGATTTTGTTGATTAAGGAAGGCTTTGTGTGGGCGATTGTTGCATAATATCATGATATTATAATTAAGAGACAGTCATTGAGATTTATGCTCCTGGTTTGGGAGGAGAAGCAAAATAATTCCACTTAATTGTTCTCAGGTTACCTCTACTGGCAAGTTCTGAGTGTGTGCACCTATGTGTAATATTAGGTAGAGTCTTGGACTGATCTGCCTTTTCTGATGCATGGGGTCAAATAACCTGGTGAATCTCAGGGGTTACACAAAGAACTGGAGAAAGTCAGCGGGTGCAGCAGCATCTAAGGAGCGAAGGAGGTAGGCGACGTTTCGGGTCGAGACCCTTCTTCAGACCTGGTGACTCTCACTTCAGTTCAAAGATGGTCCCTTGGCTGAGCTTCCACAAGACTACAAATCCCCCTGTTTCTTGTTTCCTTCAACGTGTCTGGAAATGTAAAAAGGATGGAAATGCTACACCTTTTAACGGAATTAATGGTATTTGCTCAGTTGCTGTCTCCGATATTCTGGCAAACATGGATGCATTTTTCTTCTGGGCTTTTCCTTTAGGAACCATTCAATACTCATCGATTTAAACTTTAGAGAAAATGCCCTTCGGCCCACTTAGTCCACGCCGACCGGTGATCACCCTGTACATTGGGGGTTTGCTACACACTAGGGACAATTTACAATTTACAGATGCCAATTAACCTACAAACATGCACGTTTTTGGAGTGTGGGAGGAAACCGGAGCACCCGGAGAAAACCCATGCAGTCACACGGAGAACGTACAGACTCCGTACTGCCAACACCCATTATTTTTTTAAAGTTCTAAAAGTATAGACATTTTCCTCGTGGACTCCCGCTCCCTGCAGCCCTTCCCATGGGCTCCGTTTAAATACTGGCACTTGCCAGGGCTCTCGTTTAAATAACAATACACCCAAGGCTCCCTTTAATACCACAATATTCCCCAAGACTCCATTAAATACTGACACTCATTTGGGCTCCATTTAAATAACAATACACACAAGGACCCTTCTACTACTAATGCAATACACTGGGGAACATTCTGAATATTGACATACCTTAGCACTCCCTTTAAAGAATGATACTCTCAAGACCCCCTTTAATATTGCCATATTCCCAAGAGCTTCCACAAATGCTACCAACCATTCATGGATTCCTTTCAAATGTTAAAATCTTCCTTCTACTCCTTGCAAATATTAACACTATCCTGGAAGGCTGCGGCATTTATTGTGACTACCCGAGTGGTTAGTGAGGGAGGGAGGCATCAGTCATAATTTTGATAAAGCAGAGACTAACGCAATGACAGAAATAATTCATTCTCTCTGGAAGATGTGTCACAAACATTGTGCTAAATGTTGCAGAGAGATGTAGCCATTTCTCACCATTGTGAGTGAAAACCTCTTGTCATCCCTGGGGTCCAGTGACAACTCCTAGCCGGACCTGGTGGCTTGCCATCACCGTCTGAATAAAAACATCATTATTAAGTGCAAGATGGGAGCCTCTCACCCACAAAACCTCTCGTTCTGACCTTCACAAACGGTCACTGACCAGGGAGAGGGAGCTCATTTTCACCAGGGATGTCATCCTCATTAATTTCACATCGTGTGGTCTTTCAAAAATCTTTATATTGAAAGAAACCCTCTGGGAAATTTCACATCTAGCCAACTAGGGTCAAAATCTAGGTGACACCTTGAAAAAAATAATGCATTGTAATTTTTTTTCTCATTTGGAATGTCACGAGAAACCTCTGTGGCCAAAAGGGAAAGTATTGGAATTCAAACAACCAGGCACGTGCCGTGAGTAATTACTCGGGGCAGGCAGTCAGTCGGATTAAAAAATAAATAAACCGCGCATGCGCAGATTGTTCTCCGTAAAAAATTAAAAATTAAAATATAAACAGTAACAATTCCATTTGCCCTAGTCTCCTTTATTCTGAATTACTGAATGGGTGGGGGTGAAGGCAGATGGAGAGATGGTGGGAAAAACGGGAGCACACAGGGAAAAGTTGAATCAGTTGTCATCTTATTGAATGACAACACTTGTTGAAGTGACCAATTGGGGGGAGAGTCTGTGCCAGGGGTAAAGTTGCGGGGAGCGCAGGACTGTTGAGAATGAGGGGGTCGGGGATAATGCCAGTAACTCACTCACTTACCGCCGCTGCGGCGCTCCAGGCGTGGATCCACCACATTGTAGCCGGGGATAGAAGCAGCTCGGGGAGCTGCGAGCGGCCGCCGGGACCCGACAGTCAAACTGTCCGACATTTCAACGCCTTCTGCCGGCCCGCTCACTTCTGGCAGTGCTCGCCGTCTGAACACCGGGCCAGACTACCCAAATGCTGTGAAAGGAGCTCTCCCCCCACCCCACACCCCGAGAACTACGGTATTTAAAAACATAAACACAAAATGTACTTACCACATTATCGGTACACGGGCTCCATTCTTCTCCCCCTGTTTCCTAAGATACACTTAAAATAATGCCAATCCATATTTCAAAACCCCGCCAAGAAACTAGCGCTGTGCATGCGCAGTAGGCTGCAAAGGCAGAATTTCAGCTGCCTTCAGCCCCGCTTGAAATTGACGCTTGAAGCAGCGCTGACGGCACGAGGGCTGCACAGACCTTCCAGGGTTACAAGCGCTGCGGGTGAAAGGCACGGAGAATTATGCCTACCAAAGAGATCGATCTCTTAGACAGGCATAATTCTCCCATGCCTTTATTATTTATATTTAGTAATTACTATGTTATAATTTTAGTCAGGGTAGGCAGTGCCTACCTTGCCTACCCTGATGGCACGTGCCTGCAAACAACCAAGATTCAGTTTAGGTTTGAGCAGACAGACTGTGAACCAGGTTACAGCATTTCCCCCAACCTACACAGATGGTTCGATGCTGCTGTAAGTATATGTTATTGAATCCGGAGAGTGGACAATTGCAGTCCTTAATGTAAATAATATTGCCGTTTATTTAATGCAAGTTTACGTTGTCTGTGAATGAGATAAACAATGTGCAGGGAAAGAGAAATGTTGATCTGCTGGAGGTAACCTCCAGGAAATGGCTCCTCTGGAATTTTGAAGCCAAGTTGGTCATATGTCAGATAGGATTTCGTCACACAAAAGGCACTGAAATTTGCAACTCTTCTCTTAACCGAGAAAGTTGCTGAGACTGGCAGCCAGTGGGAAAATTTCAAATTGAGATTGTTGTATTTTTGTCATGAAAGGGATGTGGAATCTTGTAAGCCAGGCAGGGTGAGAAAAATACTGCGGATTCCAGACATCTGAAACAAAATTAAAATCTTGTAAATATTCTGCATTATCCACTGCCCAGAGCACTTTCACCATGAAAGGTTAAGCCTGTTTCTCTCACAACAGATGCTACCATGTATTTCCAGCTTTTGCTACTTTAATTTAAAACAAGTTGAGATCTAGGGCAACGATCATCTAACCATGATCCAGAACGGGTTAAGATGCAGAAATGGTTTTACTTATTCCCCAGAGGGAAAGGACGAGGGAGGTTTTTTAAATGACCTGGCTCTCAATACAGTCATCATCGCTGTATGAGGAAAAAGTGTCAGGAATGAGATGGAAATCCCATCGGAGAGTAGAGTTGGGGCTTCTTTCGGATGGCCCTCTTAAAAGACAAGGCACAGCAGATTTGATAAGTTAATTTTTTTTAAAACTGGGAATGTAGTTCTGATGAAGGTGTTCAGACCCAAAACGGGTGTGGAAGATTGCAACCTTCATGTGGTCCACCCTGTTTCGACTAATGCAATCGACTCGACATGCACAAGCAGAAGATCAAATAGAACAAGTTGCCCTACAACTTTAGGCTGTGCACGCCACACGAAACACGAAGAGGACCCAAAACATTCACTTTATTTCTCTTCCCATGGGTGCGGCTTGGCCTGCTTGCACGCTATCTCATTGCAGCCCTTGCAATTATTTCAATCTGCACTTTCCCTGTAGCTGTAAAACTGTATCCTGCACTCGGTATTCGTTCCCTTTTTGCATGACCTGCTGTACACGTATGGTATGAGTAGGATGGAACTCTGCATGTTGCTTTACACCGAAGTTTGACACAAAATGCTAGAGTGACGCGGTGGATCAGGCAGCTTCTCTGGAGAAAAGGAACAGGTGACATTTCGGGTTGTGCCTGAAGAAGGGTCATGAACCGAAACATCACTTGTTCCTTCTCTCCAGAGATGCTGCCTGACCCGCTGAGTTACTCTAGCATTCTGTATCTAGCTTCCATGTATGATATGATCTGCTTGGATAGCATGCAAAACAATCTGTTTAACTGTATCTCACTACATGTGACATTAATAAACCAATAATACCACTATTAATGATTCTAATATTTTATCTTGCATTGTACTGAACAAAATTAATGCTAGGAATCGTAGTTTGCACTTTAAGCAATTAGGTAACCCAGTACTAGTAAATGTATAAATGTTCCCCAGACCAAAACCGATCTTCAAATATTTGGAATTTCATCCAAGTAAGGAGAAGTAATTGATTCCAAAAGCCATATTACCCATGTGTCTCTCACTCTAAGATAGACACAAAATGCTGGAGTAACTCAGAGGGACAGGGAGCATCTCTGGAGAGAAGGGATGGGTGACATTTTGGGTCGAGGCCCTTCTTCAGTCTGAAGAAGGGCCTCGACCCGAAACATCACCCATTCCTTCTCTCCAGAGATGCTGCCTGTCCTGCTGAGTTACTCCAGCATTTTGGGTCTATCTTCCTCAAATAGTAACGTGTTCATTTTCACTCAGCACAAGTGACCTGTTTGGGTCTCTTAAACCAAATTCTTTAGCAACGATGATGGTTATATTAATTTGATCTTGGATAACAGTAATCTTCAAGGAGACGCTGCTTGCTATCTTTATTTCTACATCAATTTAAATAATTTTGAAGAAATCTGTGGAATGTTGAATCCGTTTTATAGGAACACTGAATCAGAAATAGGCCACTTCCCTTGAATGTATGCCATCTCTAACTGATGGATTATCTGCAGCTCTGACTCCATATCTCTCGATGTATTTGATTAACGTTAATGCATCACTCGGGAATTAAAATTAATAACAGCCCAACATAAGTCCCCTTTGCCGTAAAGGTCCATATTTCTGCCTTTGTCATGAGCAGGTGTAGGTTAGTAGGTTACCTAACTTGACTGCTGAAATAAGACACTGAGTGCTGGAGTAACTCAGCGGGTCAGACAGCATCTCTGGAGAACCTGCTGAGTTACTCCAGCAGGTTGTGTCTTTTTTTTTGGTAAACCAGCATCTGCAGTTCCTTGTGTCTACATTTCAACCCCGAAAATCCTGGTAGTATGTTTTGGTGAAAATCCAGACCCAGGGGGACTAGTTTCTCCCCATCTCTCGCGCTCCCCCTCAATACGTTATAAGTTTGTTTTAATACCTTGAAAACGTATATCAAATCACCCTGATACCATTTAAATCTCAGAAATGCACCCTTGGATTGTTTATGTTTAAGAAAGAACTACAGATGCTGGAAATATCGAAGGTAGACAAAAATGCTGGAGAAACTCAGCGGGTGAGGCAGCATCTGTGAAAAAGGAAGGAAGAGGCGGGGACAGTAGGCTGTGGGAGAGCAGGGAAGAGGAGGGGAAGGAGGGAGAAAGCAAGGACTACCTGAAATTGAAGAGGTCAATGTTCATACCGCTGGGGTGTAAACTACCCAAGCGAAATATGAGGTGCTGCTCCTCCAATTTGCAGTGGGACTCACTCTGGCCATGGAGGAGGCCCAGGACAGAAAGGTTGGATTGGGATGGGAGGGGGAGTTGAAGTGCTGAGCCACCAGGGGATCAGGTTGGTTATTGCGAACTGAGCGGAGGTGTTGGGCAAAGTGATCGCCAAGCCTGCGCTTGGTCTCACCGATGTAGAGCAGTTGACACTTGGAACAACGGATGCAATAGATGAGGTTGGAGGAGGTGCAGGTGAACCTCTGCCACACCTGGAATGACTGCTTGGGTCCTTGGATGGAGTTGAGTGGGGAGGTAAAGCGACAAGTGTAGCATTTCCTGCGGTTGCAAGGGAAAGTACCAGGGGAGAGGGTGGATTGGGTGGGGACAAATTGACCTGGGAGTTACGGAGGGAACGGTCTCTACGGAAAGCAGAAAGGGGAGGAGATGGGAAGATGTGGCCAGTGGTGGGATCCCGTTGGAGGTGGCGGAAATGTCGGAGGATTATATGTTGTATGCGAACTCCATCATCAGGTTCGCTGACGACACCACTGTTGTGGGACGTATCAATGATGGGGACGAGTCAGAGTATAGAAGTGAGATCGACCGACTGACCAAATGGAGCCAGCACAATAACCTGGCCCTCAGCACCAGCAAAACCAAGGAACTGATTGTGGACTTTGGAAGGAGTAGGATGGGGACCCACAGTCCTGTTTATATCAACAGGTCGATGGTGGAGATGGTCAAGAACTTCAAATTCCTGGGCGTGCATATTTCTGAAGATCTCTCCTGGTCCGAGAACAGTGTTGCAATTATTAAGAAAGCTCATCAGCGCCTCTACTTCCTGAGAAGATTACGGAGAGTCGGTTTGTCAAGGAGGACTCTCTCTAACTTCTACAGGTGCACAGTTGAGAGCTTGCTGACCGGTTGCATCATGGCTTGGTTCGGCAACTTGATCGCCCAGGAGCGGAAAAGACTACAAAAAGTAGTAAACACGGCCCAGTCCATCATCGGCTCTGACCTCCCTACCATCGAGGGGATCTATCGCAGTTGCTGCCTCAAAAAGGCTGGCAGCATCATCAAGGACCCACACCATCCTGGCCACACAGTCATCTGCCCACTACCTTCAGGTAGAATGTACAGGAGCCTGAAGACTGCAATGTCCAGGTTCAGAAATAGCTACTTCCCCACAGCCATCAGGCTATTAAATCAACTGAAACAAATCTCTGAACATTAATAGACCACTATCTGTTTATTTGCACTTTATCTGCTTATTTATTGATGTGTGTATATATTTATATAATGGTGTAAGGACTCGCTGATCTGTTCTGTATTCATGCCGACTATATTCTGTTGTGCTGAAGCAAAGCAAAAATGTCATTGTCCTATCTGGGACACATGACAATAAACTCTTGACTTGACTTGGTAGGGTGGAAGATGAGGACAAGGGGGGACTCTGTCCTCGTTACGAGTTGGGGGATGGGGAGTGAGAGCGGAGCTGCGGGATATAGAGGAGACCCCGGTGAGAGCCGCATCTATAGCAGAAGAGGGGACCCCCATTCCCTAAAGATGAGGACATCTCCGATGCCCTGGTGTGGAACACCTCATCCTGGGTGCAGATGCAGTGTAGACAGAGGAATTGGGAGTAGGGGATGGAGTCCTTACGGGAAGCAGGGTGGGAAGAAGTGTAGTCCAGATAGCCGTGTGAGTCAGTGGGTTTGTAATAGGTGTCGGTCAGTGGTCTGTTACCTGCGATGGAGATGGTGAGGTCTAGAAACGGTAGGGAGATGTCGGAAATGGTCCTGGTGAATTTGAATGCCGGATGGAAGTTGGTGGTGAAATGGATGAAGTCAGTGAGTTCTGCGTGGGTGCAGGAGGTAGCACCAATGCAGTCATCAATGTAGTGGAGGTAGAGTTCGGGGGTAGGGCCACGGTACTCTTCGAACGAGGATTGTTCGACGTACCCTACGTTTGACGATCGTTTGACGTTTTAAGACCCTCCTGGTGGTGGATGGAGGTGTCTAGTGACACCCCCCCCCCCACATCAGTCTGAAGAAGTGTCTCGACCCGAGACATCGCCTACTTCCTTCGCTCCATAGATGCTGCCTCACCCGCTGAGTTTCTCCAGCTTTTTTTTTTGTCTGCATTGGATTGTTGCTCCGTGTTTCTAGGTTGAGATTTCCTGTCTGTCACCGCGGTCAGATGCCAGGGTATATGTGACAAGGAGACGAAGAAGGGTCTCGACCCGAAACGTCACCCATTCCTTCTCTCCAGAGATGCTGCCTGTCCCGCTGAGTTACTCCAGCATTTTGTGCCCATCATTAGTTTCACCGCCCTCTGCCTCGAGTAGAGGATGCGGTACCAACAGAGGGCGCCAGGATTCACTCTCCGCCTCTCAGTGCACAACACGGCCAGTTTCAGCACAGCTCCCTTCCCCTTTCTCATTCCTGTATATTAACGGGATGCACCGAGCACCTCGTTTGCAGCACATGTGACCGCTTAGGCTGGGTGTCAAAACCAAATCAGTAACCAGCCGCTGGAAAAATGAGCGCCTCAGCATCCAAACTTGTTGATGCATATGTGCTGGGCATCTTAACATTATGCGCAGCTGAATAAGACCAGTGCATCTTAACGGCGTGGATGCATCTTACCGCTGTGGAAGGGTCTCTTTTTTTCACGATACACCTTAACATCTTCACCTATTTGGTGAATTCTCTCCACTAACACGGTTTTAATATAGAGGATGCGTCCCAACATGTTCGTGATCCAGTTTGGTCCCGGGAGATGCCACCTGATCAGGACGTGGTGGCGGGAGGGTGGGACAGGGGTTTAGGACGGACAGTTGTTTGACCCTCTCCTCTGCCCCATGCGGAGACCGTGATGGCCCGGAGCAAGCGGCTGTCGTGCTCCGCGGCGTGAAGCTCAACCGGTACTCGTCCAACCGAACCGATCTGTGCCAAATACAGGCTAGGCGTGCCCACCCGAGCCGAGCCCAGCTGAGTTAAACAGAGCCCACTTGAACGAAGCCGAACCCAGCTGGGGAGAGCCGTGCTCTGCAGAGCTAAACCGTCCATACTTGAGCTAAACCGAGCCGTGCCGTGCACAGCCGAGCTAAACCGTGCCCAGCTGGGGCGAGCCGTGCACAGCTGAGCTAAACCGTGCCTACTTGAGCTAAGCAGTACCCAGCTGAGCTAAACCGAGCCCATCTGAGCCGAGCCGTGCACAGCTGAGCTAGACAGAGCCCAACTGAGCCGAGCCGTGCACAGCTGAGCTAAACCGTGCCTACTTGAGCTAAGCAGTACCCAGCTGAGCTAAACCGAGCCCAGCTGAGCCGAGCCGTGCACAGCTGAGCTAAACCGTGCCTACTTGAGCTAAGCAGTACCCAGCTGAGCTAAACCGAGCCCAACTGAGCCGAGCCGTGCACAGCTGAGCTAAACCGTGCCTACTTGAGCTAAGCAGTACCCAGCTGAGCTAAACCGTGCCCAGCTGAGCCGAGCCGTGCACAGCTGAGCTAAACCGTGCCCAGCTGAGCCGAGCCGTGCACAGCTGAGCTAAGCCGTGCCCACCTGCGCCGAGCCAAGCCGTGCCCAGCTGTTGCGCTCGGTGGCGAGCCGTCAGCTGGTGTGTAGCACGGCACTGGGCGGCTTAGACGAGCCCAGCTCCGCCCACACGGCTGGCTGGCTGGCTCGCCTGGAGTTTGGCACATTTCATCTTAACCCGAGTTGCTCTGGCGGAGAGAGAGAGAGAGGGAGAGAGAGAGAGAGAGAGAGGGAGAGAGAGAGAGAGAGAGAGAGAGAGGGAGAGAGAGAGAGGAGCAGCTGATGGTGGGAAAGTGTCCAAGTTGTGGAGGCGTCCTCTGCACTGAAGCCCCCGCTGGCTGCACTGGGTGTGGGGGCGGGAGGCTCCGGCTCCGGCTCACCCCCTCTCATTCTCCCAGCGCCGCGGACATGCAGGAGCAAGCAGCCTCGCAATGAAGGGACAGATGTGGCTCGGGACATGTCTCCTCCGGCAGCAATGGTTTAATCAGAGGGCTGGCGAAGTTTAATTTCCCATTGACAGCGAGACCATTAGCTGCAGCGGAATCTTGCAGGGGGAGCAGCCCTGGAAACCCGGTTTAACATGAATTCCGTGTCTACAAGCAAGGAGCGGGCTGCCTTTGCAAGGACTCGGAAGCATGCGGTGAGTGTTGCAACTCAGAGATTGATTTGTTTTTATATTTAAAACTAGCGCAGATATTTTCCCATCGATTTAAGTTGATTTTTAATGCGTGCGCCCCTGGGTTTTGTATTTTTGCCTCGAACACAGGCGGCGGCGGCGGCGGAGAGTTATTCGCCCACCAAATTGGCAAGTTTCGCCCCAGAAATCTGGTCCAGGAAAGGGTTTCAGATGTACGAGGATTCCCGGGTTGCCAACAGACCTGCACCGGAGGGAGCCGGCTCCGTGCCGGGCTCGGGCACCGCTTCGCCCGCCTCCAGCACCGGCTCCCCCGGCTCGTCCAGCGGGTCGCCGGGATCACTGGCCGCCTCGTCGCCGGGTTCCCCGGGCACCGGCTCCCCGGGCTCCGCCACCGGCTCGCTGGGCTCCGCGGGCTCGGACGATAAAGGGATTTGGTGCGAGAATTGCAACACCAGGCTGGTGGAACTCAAAAGGCAGGCGTTGAAGATGATGGTCCCCGGAGCCTTCCCCAGCAAGGTAGGTGATTGATTTAGCACCGTGCCCCGGTTGTATCAGTCTGGGCAACCGGGCTCGGCTCTCCCAGCCAGCAGCTTCTGCATTGTATCGATCATGTACAGCGAGAAAGCCATCCATTAGAACCGGGTCATTAACAATGCCACTTTATACCGGATTTTTCCCCCCCAGTCGAAATCTAATCTAATATTAATGGGCTGGAGACGTGCGTGCTGGAATGTCACTCTCACAGGGAAATGCTGAGATTAAAACTCCCTCTCGCCCAATATCCAGGTCCATTAATTCACTTGTGGCGATATTTAAAATATGTTTTATTGTATGTGTGTTGCGAATATGTCAAAACACACTGAAACGTTAACGCTTTCATTCCTCCCAACATCGCCTTGCATTTGATGTTGTTTTGTAATAAAAATGCTCCCCGTAGCAGCAGCCGTTTGCTTTCCAACGAACAACCTCTCAGCCCAGGTGCCAAGGCAATGGGAATGCGTGTGTTTAATTTGAGGCGGTCTGCACTGCAGAGGGAACGTTACAAAGTGTGCCTTGGGTTTGCAGGACATGTTTTGCACACCCGGTGAACTGTCTACCCGGGGTGGAGCTGCGGGGACAGCGGGGTGGGACTCACTCGCTGCCAGTGGAGCATTCATTCATTCATTCATTCATTCATTCATTCATTCACTCATTGATTCGCCGCTGGCTGCGCAGGTACTCGCTGGTTGCAGATGTTCAACTCAGTCCCAGCGGGGTCTGTCCTGCGGTCCAGATGTGGGCGGAGGAGAGGAGAGGAGGCAGTGGGGTTAAACCTCACCCATCCGAGTTACCCACACACACACACACACACACACACACACACACACACTCAACTCCCTGTTTGCCCAGGTACACGGGCGAATGTTCTGCAGAATCCGCCGGCTGCTCTCCCCTCTCCTCTCCTCGCCGCCAGCGAGATCATTCACACAATGGCACTCGGATTGCAGCAGCCACAGCCATTGCAGATGAGGGGGTGAAATACCGCAGAGATTCTCCGTTTAAAATTGAGACTATCAATCGAATTCATGTGTGGAATATCACCAAAGCGTTTGGCTCTTATCTTTGGGAACCTGTAGGTCAGCCCGGTGCCGTTCTACATTTCAGCTTGAGCCACACGGACACCTAGACTATCCCAGAGCAGAGACGGAAGCCAATCGGCCCGTCGCTGCGAATCTCTCTCTCCCCCCCCCCCCCCCCCCCCCCTTCAGAACCCTTTTGTTAATGTTTTAATCACGTATTTATCCAGGTCATTCCACCATCCTTTCAGAGAGTGAATCCCCATTCCCAACGCCTCGCCGCATTCTAATAAATACCCGTTATTTGTCAACTCTCAGACTTAAACCGAAGACCTCTGGTTAGAGTCAACTAGCAATTGGCGTTGGAAAAAACCTGCGCTGGATCTATTCAGTCGTGGTGCAGTATGATAGGGGCGGTGGGGAGGGGGAGGGGAGGGGAGGGAAGGGAAGGAGGGAGGGGAGAGGGAGAGTGAGCTGGGGATGAGAGAGAGAGAGTAGAGGTGGGGAAAAGGGGGAGGGATTGAGGTGGAGGGACACGAGAGGAGAGGAAGATGCAGAGAGGAGGGAGGCACACATTAGATGAGAGGGGAGAGCATTTGGGAGAGACAAGGAGGGAGAGGGGAGTGGGTGACATAGAAGGGGGGGGGTTAGGCAGAAAAGAGATAGGCGGAGTGGATGGGAGAGGAAGTGAGGGAGGAATATCAACGGGAATAGAGGGGGGGGGGTCAGAGGGACAGGATGAGAACAGGATTGAAAGGGAGAGAGGAGGAGAAATATTGAAAGATGCTGATGAATGCACAGTGAGCTATGTAGTGAATGGACATCCCCAAGGACTGATCTGTATTCTGTTTGTAAAGTGAGTGGGGTTAGGAGCTGAGATTGTGAACTGGCTGTCTGCTGGCAGAGGGGTCAATTGTCCATCTGTGGACTAGGGGAGTTGGTGGCAGGGGTTGGTCATGGGAGAGCATTGGAGAAGGAATCTCTCGGGTTTCATCCCCTCCCCATTGACCACACGGCAACGGGAATGCTCACGGCGAGGCACAACCGGTGGAGGTGGAGGCTGGTGGGTCGCTACTGGGCAGAAGGCTGGCTGGCTGCTCCGTCCTGGTCCCTCTCTCGCAGGCGGCCTGGGAACTGCAGCCAGTCCCGGGGGCACGCAGGCGATGTTGCCGACCCCTGGACTAAACTAAAACCATTGATCCTGTCCCGCCATCCTTTTCTCAAAATGTAGCAAGTTAAATTGGGGGGGCGTCTTCATTGCCCTCTTGATGCATGTGTGTCTGTAAATGGCCATGTGTGTAATTGCATTATTTGCATGTGTGAGCATATGTGTGTGTGTGTGAGTGCTGTGTCTGTATGCACACAGATGTGAGTGTATACGTGTGCTTGGGAAATGGTTGTGTCTGTGTCTGTGTCTCCCGAATCATGTGTGTGTGTTTCTGCGTGTGCAGCCAGTGTTTATAGCGGGTTTCCCCTTCACCCCAGCACCGTGTCTGTTCTATGCATCCTCATATGTAGACGCAGTTTCGTGCAGAATGTGAATATGCACTGCCTCAGTCCCAGTGGACCATTCCCTCATCTGGGTCCCTTCCCAGTGCTCTAACCACATTTATGGACACATTCATAGTAGAAAGGCTGTTCGATTTGTTGCAATGTCTTCCTTAACCAATCTCTCGTGTAACTTGGACATTTTTAAAATGCTAGGGAATTATTTGTCGTTAAAAACAAAGGCTAATGATGTTAAATAATTGACTGTGCTACCATGAAAGGGCATTTATTGAATGAGATATTGTACCTGTAACAGGTAGATTTGACTGAACAGCTACTTATGTGCAACTGTCAACACTTCACTCCTTTCAACCTCCTGTGGGATTCCAAATAAATTGATCAAATAAATGGGTGAAATATTTGGACAGATTATTTAGCTGCAGTGTGTTTTGTACCTCCAGACAGTGTTTTGTTAATTCCTTTGTCTTTTGTTTAACTGTGCATGTTAAGGAAGTTGTTTTCTGATTAATTTTGTTTGTAATAACGTTGTGTTTGGATTCCGATCTTGTGCCCATTGACAGGCGGCCCCTGTTACACGAGTACAGCTCCATGGGGCTGGGGATTTCCTGGGGCTCCTTGTGCTTTGGAGAATAGTGTTGTGAGTGGGTTGATGGAGGGCCTTTGATTTACCAATGTTGAATGGAAGGCCATGTTTGCTTGTTGAATGGGTTGACAATGGTATGGAGCTAGCTCTCTAAATGAGTGCATACGCAAGTACACTTCACTTCATTTCAGGCTCTGAGTGGGGATTACCTAGATTCTGGGGTGGAGATGACGTGGGGTGAACAGTTTTCCTTCCGTCCTATTGATTTGTTCCACGCCTATAAACTGTTCCTTGGAGAAAAGGTGCTGAATTGTGGCCAGAAAGACAGTGCAAAGTGTCGGGTTGATTACACAGGTCTGCACTGAGATCTGTTGTAGATCCACGGGTTAGGATCACAGCCTGCATCCATCATGGGGATGTTTTATGTTGAATTCTATCTACTCCATGTTGTGCTCTTTATTATGGCTGTCCGGTGATTCCATTTCACTGTGCCAACTGGCACATGTGACAAATACATGTATCTTGTATCATAAAGCAGATCCAGAATTGCTGCAAGTGGCCAAATTGAATGAGGATGCTCTACAAAATCTCTTAACTGATGGTGACAAAAGTGTTTGTGAGGCCATATTTGACAGGCGGTGCTGCTCCTGCACTCTGAATGAGTTGTTGTGTGGTGAAGATCACGTCCACTCGGTCTCTAGAAGGATGGAATCCACACTGGTGATTTGGAAGGTTACACAAAAAGCTGGAGAAACTCAGCAGGTGCAGCAGCATCTAAGGAGCGAAGGAGATAGGCGATGTTTCGGGTCGAGACCTTTCTTCGATTTGGAATGCAGCTTTTTGGCCACTAGGAGGAGTTGGTTATGGTTTTCCCTGTGGTTAGCAAAAGGGAGATCCCCTGTACTGTCAGTTTGTCCTGAGCAAGATCATGTCTACAGCATCTTTGAGATCTCTTGGCTTACCCAGGTGCGTGTGGCAAGGGTGTGACTTAGTGAAGGACATTCTTCCCAGCTTCGTTTCTTGCATTTCTGCATGGGACACCTTTTGCTCTCAAGCCCTTGTTGTTTGTTGGTTATTGGTACTTGGGATAGTGCAGAAGTGCACTGATAGGTTGCTAGAGAAGGAACTGCAGATGCTGGAAAATCGAGGGTACACAAAATGCTGGAGGAACTCAGCGGGTGCAGCAGCATCTATGGAGTGAAGGAATAGGCAATGTCTGCAGAAAGGTTTCGGCCCAAAACTTTGCCTATCTCCTTCGCTCCATAGATGCTGCTGCACCCGTTGAGTTCCTCCAGCATTTTGTGTACCCTGCACTGATAGGTTGCTGTGGGAGAAAGTCAAGGATGTTCATGTCATGATTGAGGAGTTCTTTGAAGTTTTCCTTCCAGTGGTGCTGACTGCCTCGTTGTCCTTAATATGTTAACCTCGAAGGTAGACATGGTCATGTGAGGAAAGAGTGTTTGAAGATCAAGACCTCAGACCTGGGATAAAAATTATAGTCCATTGGGCAGCAGTGATCCCTGGCCTTCTGTGTGCTTCTGTGATCCGAACAACCCACAGCAGGCACGTCAAGGTGCCGGAAAAATATTGCAAACGCAAAGTCCTCTGAATTCACTGGAAGATGAAACAAGTCAATGTTAGAGCCTTCTTCCAGGCCAATGTCCCCAGAAATGAAGTCCTAAATACATCCAGTCAACTTCATGGAGCAGGCCCTGTTACTTGTACAATATCACTTTCCTCAAACAGGCATTTTATTCTCTGTCATGGGATGTGATTACCAGGTGGACAGAAGAGAAAAATTCAAGGGTTTTCTAAGCGTTCTTGAAAAAGTGGAAAATCCCCACTGATTCCTGGGAATCCCAGCTCCACAAATGCTCAAAAGTGGAATGGTGTTGAGAGCTATGAGCCCCTGCATCAGAGGCACAGAGAGGCCCAGTGTGAATGGGGGGGGGGGGGCATCTTACTTCATAAGCTACCCAGTGGCCTGTCCACAATGCCACATCCAGCCCCTTTAGAGGAGGAATTTGTGGTTCCCACACTGGCATCTTCAGTCGCCTCAGTCCACATGAAACTGGAACTGGAGAAAGTTCCCACGTGCTCTAGGGGACCGCTTACGAAGGAGAAATGGAAGACGATCATGTTCCAGATCGACACCACTTGATACAGAGTCACAGAGCCGTCCTGCATTGGAATAGGTCCAATTTCCTTGCTGCCCATCAAGTACCCATCTGAACTAATCCCATTCTCCAGCACCTGATCCATACCCTTCTTTGTCAAGGCATTTCAAGTGTTCATCTAAATGCTTGTTAAATGTTGGGAGATTCTCTGTCTCCTTCACCCCCTCGGGCAGTGAGTTCCAGATTTTAACCACCATCTGGGTGAAGCAGTTCTTCCTCAAATCCGCTCCAAATCTTCTACCTTAATCTATGTCCTCCATCACAGACCCCTCTGCTGAGTGGAGAAGTTTCTCACTAACTATCCGGTCATTGCCCGCCATAATTTTAAATGCTTAAATCAGGTCCCTTCCTCAATTCCCGTTGTTCCAAGGAAATTAACCCAACATATCCAGCCTCTCCCTCAGTAGCTGGAACGTTCCATCCGAGGCATTATCCTGGTGAATCTTTTCTGTCTCCTCTCAAATGGGATTATTTCATTCTTATAGTATGGTGAGCAGAACTCGACACAATTGTTCTGCAGTGGCCTCACTATTATTTTATACAGTTGTACAGTAATCTCCATTTTCTTAAATTCTATGCTGTGGCTTATGAAGGCAGTATGTGGGAGGCCTTCCTTATCATATCTCCCAGTGCTGCTGCCTTCAGGAACATCTACACCGTTCCAATAATTGCCAGGGTCCTACTGTTCATTGCTTACATCTTAGCCACATTGGACCTCTCAGAATGCACAACTTCACTTTTTCCAGGATTAAATTCCATTCGACATTTCTCTGCATATCTTACCAACTGCTCCATAATATTCTGTCCCCGAACACGATGATCCTCACTATCAACATCACCAATCTTCCTGCCACCATAAAAAACTTACTAATCACACTTACTTACTTGATCATATTGATCGGCCATGATCACATTGAATGGCGGTGCAGGCTCGAAGGGCCGAATGGCCTCCTCCTGCATCTGTTTTCTATGTTCTATGTTTCTATATCTCCCAAATGATTACAATTTATAGCAAACGATTTTTCAGACCATTCTTCCATATGGAACTGTGTCAAAATACTTACGGAAGCCCATGTAGACTGCATCAACCACTCACAGCAACTCACTTAGTTATCTCTTGGAAAAATGAGACAGATTTGTTACGCTTGTCAAAAACTATTTATCAAAACTATCTTTGATTAATCTCTGCCTCTGCAAGTGTAGATTAATCCCGTCCCTCAGAAATGTTCCCAATAGTTTTCTTGCGACTGGAGTTAAACTCACTGCCCTGTAATTATCTGGCTATTCCTTGCAATCCTTCTTGACCAAAGGTACCACATTTGCTGTCCTTGAGCCATCCAGCTCTAAAGGACATTTGAAAATCTCCATACGAACCGCAGCGATCCCCATCCCTTGCTTTCAACAGTGGCCTGGGATACATTTCATCCAGCCCTGGGCTCCATGTTTGAGACTCAGTGCAGGCTCATTGTACAATGTCAATGCCAATGCCAATGGGATCAAGATCGTAGCTCAGTTACCTTATTACAGTGGCTCCCCTCCAACGGTTCAGCTGAGACCACGGAGCTCAGAATGGAGCAAGTATTGAACTTGGGTTATGTGTCTCCGTACCACCAGCTGGTGCTTGTAAACAAAGATCTGGGGGAAGGAGCAAGTATTCTTGAGGCAAGACTGCGTGGGTGAAGAAAGCTTCGGGTGGTTTGTTATTGATAAGCACCATGAGACTGGAGACTCTTGCGTCGAGTAGTTCCCTCTGTGCAACATACAGGTCCTCATCGTGTGCACTGAGGGAGCACCAGGACTTTTATCAATATCTGCGTTTGAATCTCCGTCAAAGATACAAAACAAACTGTTGGAGGAACGAGGGGCAGGCAGCAACTGAGGGGGGAAATGGACAGACGACGTTTCAGATCGGCAATAGACACAAAAAGCTGGAGTAACTCAGCGGGACAGGCATCATCTCTGGAGAGGAGGAATGGGTGACGTTTCGGGTCGAGACCCTTCTTCAGACTGGTTAGGGATAAGTGATACGAGAGATATAGACGGTGATGTGGAGAGATAAAGAACAATGAATGAAAGATATGCGAAAAAGTAAGGATGATAAAGGAAGCAGGCCATTGTTAGCTGTTTGTAGGGTGAAAATGAGAAGCTGGTGCGACTTGGGTGGGGGAGGGATAGAGAGAGAAGGAATGCCGGGGATACCTGAGGTGAGAGAAATCAACATTCATACCACTGGGCTGTAAGCTGCCCGAGTGAAATATGAGATGCTGTTCCTCCAATTTGCGTTTAGCTTCACGCTGATGATGGAGGAGACCGAGGACGGAAAGGTCTGTGTAGGAATGGGAAAGGGAATTAAAGTGTCCATCAACCGGGAGATCAGGTCGGTTCAGGCGAGCTGAGCGAAGGTGCTCCGCGAAACGATCGCCCAGTCTGCGTTTGGTCTCGCCGATGTATAAGAGTCCACATCTTGAACAATGGATACAGTTGATGAGGTTGGAGGAGGTGCAAGTGAACCTCTGCCTAACCTGAAAGGACTGTCGGGGTCCCTGGACAGAGTCGGGGGAGGAGGTATAGGGACAGGTGTTGCATCTTCTGCGGTTGCAGGGGGAGGTACCTGGGGAGGGGGTGGTTTGGGTGGGAAGAGATGAGTGAACCAGGGAGCTGCGGAGGGAACGGCCTCTGCGATAGGCGGAAATGGGTGGAGATGGGAAAATGTGGCTAGTGGTGGGATCCCGTTGGAGGTAGCGGAAATCTCGGAGGATTATGTGTTGTACGGGGTGGTGGGGTGGAAGGTGAGGACCAGGGGGACTCTGTCTGTTGCGAATAGGGGGAGGGGAGCAAGGGCGGAGCTGCAGGGTATCGAGGAGACACAAGTGAGGGCCTCATCTATGATGGGAGAACCCCCAGTCCCCTAAAAAATGAGGACATCTCGGATGTCTTTGTATGGAATACCTCATCTTGGGCGCAGATGCAGCGTAGACGGAAGAATTGGGAGTAGGGGGGATAGAGGCTTTGCAGGAAGCAGGGCGATGGGAAGAAATATCCATCCCCTTGTGGGTAGCACGGTGGCGCTGAGGTAGAGTTGCTGCCTCATATCGCCAGAAACCCGGGTGCAACCCTGACTGCGGCTGCTGTCTGCGTGGAGGTTGCACGTTCTGTTTGGGACTGTGTGGGTTGTCTCTGTGTACTCTGGTTCCTCCCAGCTCTCCAGGTTGATGGGTTAATGGGCTTTGGTAACATTGTGAATTGTGCAGGACAGCGCTAGTGTACGGGGTGATCGCTGGGTCAACATGAACGGTGGACTGAAGGGCCCGTTTCCGCGCCGTATCTCCAACGTCTAAACGTCTACAGTCCCTGGGCCGAGAGAGGAGGCGAGATGACCTGTGTCACGATGTGTGGGGCGTGGGGGAAATAATTGGCACGGAAAAGGTGGATCCAGGTGAGGATTGTTGGGTAGAGTTAGATGAGGGGTGGGAGAGGGGGCTGTTGTTGGTGACAGAAGCTGGGAGGAGGTGATATTGGGCTGTCTGAAGAAGGGTCTCGACCTGAAACGTCGCCTATCTCCTTCGCTCCTTAGATGCTGCTGCACCCGCTGAGTTTCTCCAGCTTTTTGTGTAATTCTTGGGCTAACGATGATGGAATCTGATGAGATAGGAAAATTGCCCGCTCCCACCCCCCCCCCCCCCCCCCCCAATTCTGTGGACTCTGTTTACTCTCATCCAAAGGAGGTTTGAGGTCCTGACTTAAAACATCATCTATTTATATCCCTCCACAGATGATGTCTGACCCTCTGAGTTCCTCCAGCAGTTAGGTTTTTTTTGCTTCAGATTCTGCAGTCTTTGTGTCTCCATCAATGCCTTTGTGCTTAACTTTTTATGCAGGTCAGGCAACAGAGAAATCACTACCCTACCAGAAAAAAAGTAGACAGTATCTGGAGGATTACTTAAGTCAAAATTTTGATAAGATTTCCAAATCCCACAGCAGGCAAATATCTTGGCTGCCATTGCAATGCAGTTCCAAGACAGAGTCGCACTGTTTTTTTTGGATGAGCTGTATATTTCCCTTCAGATGGCTGGAAAAAATGGCATGCTTTTCTTTTGAAAGATAAGGAAGATCCGAATAAATCCTGCAGACAGCGTGAGGTAAGGCTGGGAATATCAGGTTGTGGTCACGTTGCTGGTGGCTGGGGGTTTGCTGCCCTGCCTCCTCCATTACAACACATCTGGAGAAAGCAGCGGGTTGGCAAGGTGATTCTGGATGTCCTCGGCCTGTGAAGGTTACTGCGTTGTTGCGAGCTGCTCCCGAATGCAGCCCTGCGGCTGAGAGCTGGGCTGCAGCTGGGAATGATAACGGAGGATCACTTAAAAGGCGCAGGTAGTAAAGCAAGGCTCCTTCAACGTGTCGGTGTGAAGCCTGAGAGCGAGAGCGGGCCAGATGTCCTGCACGGTTAAACACTAGGATTGACCAAAAATGCACGTGTAAATATTTGGCCGGGGCTGAGGAGATGGCTGTGCCTTGCTGGAGGCGTAATGTTGGTGTTATTTTGCTAATGGCATTACTGGTCAGTTCTGGTCTCGGGTTTCAGGCACTAAGCTAGGCCCATAGGTCAAAACCGCTCATAAACCCAGACAGGCAATTAAAATAGCATTCACCAGCAATGACCCGCTGGCTGGTGGGGGAGGGGGATGGTCACCCGTTGAGGGGATGCGAGTGATGTATATGCAAGGGATTCTACGGTCTGAATGCACAGATGCCGGTGCTGCTGCAGAGGTAATGTGCTTTGTCCTTGTTTCTGCTGGAGCTTTCACTTTGCCACTCTGTGCCGGTCCGGCACTTATCCTGTGCATCTCCAGCTGATTCCTAAATCAAACACTCACTCTGCTAATTGCACAGAACTTCAGTCTGTAAAGCCCCTTGCATCTCACTGGCTCAAAAGGTAAGTGGGCCCCCTCTGTTCAACCTGGCCGAGCCAGTTATTTATATGCAGGCCTGATATTATGCATGTTATGCAGAGGGATTTACCATTGGGGAAGGGGGTCCAATTCAAAAATCAAGAGTGTTTAATTGTCATGTAGACTGGGACTGGAACAATGGCATTCGCACTTGCTGCACCTTCACTGGCACATTAATGAAACAAATATATAGACAGTAAGCATTCGATCAATACATTATCAGTGAACCAGACCATAATAGTGTTAAAGAAGGAACTGCAGATGCTGGAGAATCGAGGGTTACACAAAAAGCTCGAGAAACTCAGCGGGTGCAGCAGCATCTAAGGAGCGAAGGAGATAGGCGACGTTTCGGGTCGAGACCCTTCTTCAGACCATAATAGTGCAAGTTAACGTACATAGTGCAACCAATATAAAGTCCAAATTGGTTTGGTGCATGGATAGGATTGTGGTTGAAGTTCATAAAATCATAAGGCATAGGAGCAGTATTAGGCCATTCGGCCCAACGAGCCTGCGCTGCCTTTCGATCGTGGCAGGGTGGTCCAAGAACCTAATAGTTGATGGAAAGGAGATCTTCTTGAACCTGGTGGTAACTGCTCCCAGATTCCTTCCTGTACCTTCTTCCTGATGATAGCAGTGAGATAAGCGCGTGACCAGGCTGATGTGGGTCTTTGATGATGTTAGCTGCTTCATTTTTGCTGGAAGGGAGAATAGCAACAAGCAGAGCAGGTCCTGAATATTGATCACATGTGTTGACATCAACTCCGTGTGACCAAGCAGGCGTTGGGCTAGATCTCCACTTTCTTCTTCACTGCTCCCTTTCCTCCTTTAAGACTCTGCTTCAGCCTGTTTTGATCAAGTTCTGCCACCTATTCTACTCTCTCCTTCATGGTTTGGGGTCAGATTGGATTGGGTAATATTCCTTTTTAAAAAAAATTATATTTCAAAATAGACTTTATTCATAATAAATATATACCATACATCAACCGTGCGAAGAATCCATCCGACATTTTCGGAAGTTATACAAATGTCTCCATACAGTCTATACACATTTTTTCAAATTTCGCGAATCGATCCCCCACCCGTGCCACTCATGTGGCCCCCCGGCATGGGATACCTTCCCTTATTTTGAGGGGTGTCTCCACCATACCGTGCCCCCCATGTCCAGCAGCGGAAGGACCCTAGACTGTGGCCCTCCCCCACCGAGCCTTGGCGTTGGCTGCACCGAGCTTCAGTGCGTCCCCTCAGCACGTACTCCTGCAGTCTGCAGCGGGCCAGTCGGCAACATTCCCCGACGGACATCTCGCTCTGCTGGGTGGTGAACAAAGCTCGGGCAGACCAGAGAGCGTCTTTCACCGAGTTGATAACCCTCCAGCAGCACTTGATGTCAGTCTCTGAATGTGTCCCTGGGAACAGTCCGTAAATCACAGAGTCCTCTGTGACGGAGCTGTTTGGAATAAAGCGTACCAGGGACCCTTGCATTTTTCTCCAGACTCTTTGGGCAAATCCACACTCTGCAAAGAGGTGGGCAACCGTCTCCACTCCATAGCAGCCGTCCCGAGGGCAGCGTGCGCTGGTTGTGAGGTTCCGACGGTGCAGGAAGGATCTGACTGGGAGGGCTCCCCTCACCACCAGCCAAGCCAGGTCTTGGTGCTTGTTGGTGAGTTCTGGCGATGAAGCATTTTGCCAGACAAGCTGGGCAGTCTGCTCTGGGAACCACGCCACCGGGTCCATCGAGTCCTTTCCCTGCAGTTCCTGCAGGACATTCTGTGCTGACCACTGCCCGATGGACATGTGGTCAAAGGTGTTGGTCCGGAAGAACCTTTCCACAGACAACAGATGGGGCGGCAGTGTCCAGCTGACTGGCACCTTGCGTGGCATCTGCGCCAGGCCCATCCTTCGCAACACCGGGGACAGGTAGAACCTCAGCAAGTAGTGACACTTGGTGCCCACGTGCCGTGGCTCTACACTCCGCCTGATGCAGCCACACACGAAGGTGGCCATCAGGGTGAGGGCAACATTGGGCATGCTTTTACCCCCGTTGTCTGCTGACTTGTACATTGTGGCCCGTCGCACCCGGTCCATCCTCGACCCCCAGATGAACTGGAAGACGGTTGGGTAATATTCCTGAGAAGCTTCTTCCTACAGGATGGGCACTGTGGTAAATGCTGATGATGCTTGAAGTATTTCATTTGACAAGAGAGGAAGGCCATTTGGCCCATGCTGGGTATGGTGGTTTTCAGAGCATCCCATTAATCCAATCCAATCCAATCTCCCTCTCCTGCCCATCAACTCCCCTAATCTTCCTGCCACCTACTTGCACTGGGGATGATTCATGGCAGCCTATAAGCGAGTTCGGTATTCTGAAAAACGCAAGCAATTATGGGATTTGTCAAAAGTCAAATGCTATAGTTTGTAGAATAATAGTCTAAATACTTTGCCTTTTTTCAAGCTTGTATTTGTCAGCGGGCAGATAGAGGGGGCAGGTGCGAGTGGGAGACCGGCGAGGGGGGGGGGGGGGGGGGGAAGAACGGACCGGCAGAGAGACATTCTCGCCAGCTGCACGCACAGACATGCGCTTCATCCGCAGCTAGGGTTCAAACTGGGTCCCCGGCGCCACAAACACTGGACCGTTCCCCCCCCCCCCCCCCCCCCCTCGCCACTCTAGTGTCCCGCCCCCTCCCGGAGATGTCCGGACTGGCGGGACACCGGGCCCCAGGCCTACAGCCACGCAGCGAAGCGCCAACCCAAGATCAACTCCATCTCTCCCGCCAGGCCACCTGACAGCCCCGGATCGACAACACCAGCGGCCCCAGGCCCACAGCCAGCACGGAGAACCCACAGGCCCACAGCCAGCACCAACTCCAGCTCAAACCTGTCCAACTCCAGAGGAACCCGCTTCCCGATGGGGCGCTACGGCAACGTGTCAGTTCCTGGCCGAGCTGCGCTCCTTCAGCCGCCACCCCAAGTACAAGACGGAGCCGTGCTGCACCTTGCACACCACCGGCATCTGCCCCGACGGTATCCGCTGCCACTTCATCCACAAGCCCAAGGAGGAGCGAGGGCCCCGGCCTTGCCTGCGCCGTAGCGCCAGCTTGGGCTCGGCCTCCTCCGGCCCGGCGCTCGACTGGGCCCCGCTGCGGGCGGCCTTCACCCCCGACCTGGACCCGGAGTTGGCCAGGACTCTACGCTTGGGGCTGGGCAAGGGAGGGGGAGGAGGTCGCTGCTGCCGCCAGCACCACCTTCACCAACTGCACCAGCAGCTCTAGCGGATGCCCGGCCCATAGACTCTCTCCGGCCAGAATGACTCCAGCAGCAGCGGCTCCGAGTCGCCGATCTTCGAGCTGGGCCGGCGGCTGCCCATCTTCAGCTGGGTCTCGGTGTCAGACTGAGGGGAGGGGGGTGGAGGTGGGACAAGCAGAGCCGAGCTGGAGCCTGCGGCTGGAAGTCCGGAGCTGCCCCGCCAGCCCAGGGCCACCCCGGACAGGGACGGGACACGCGGGAAGGGACGGGGACGGCCCAGCAACAACTCTACAGCGCCCGCAGCGCCGGAGAGCCAGGCCCGACCCCGACCACAGACGAATCGTAAGGCTGCACACAACGCAGCACCACCGTTGCCGAGACTGTTTATAGCAAGTGACCTATGACCTGGGCATGCGCAGTCGGAATACCGAACTCACTTATTAACTATCCAGGGGTTTGTATTAACCAGCACATCTTTAGGATGCAGGATAAAACTGGAGTACTCATGCCATCATAGGGATAAAGTGCAAATTCCACACAAATAGCACTAGGTCAGGATCAAAACCAAGTTGTGGGTTCTTCACTTCAGTTTAGTTTATTGTCCGCGTACTGAGGTACAGTGAAAAGCTTTTTGTTGCGTGCCGCCAGTTTGCAGAAACACAATATATGATTGTAATCGGTCCATTATGTTTCGATGTTTCTATTTACAGTGTATAAATACATTATAAAGGAATAATGTTTAGTGCAAGCTAAAGCCAGCAAAGTCCAACCAAGGGTTACACAAAAAGCTGGAGAAACTCAGCGGGTGCAGCAGCATCTAAGGAGTGAAGGAGATAGGCGACGTTTCGGGTCGAGACCCTTCTTCAGACGGTGCCGTGGTAGTCTGGCGCGTCGATCTCTACAAAGCAGAGGCCACGCGCCAACTCTCGGACACCTCCTCCTACTTACCCCTGGACCATGACCCATATCTCCCCAAAGTCCAACCAAGGATTGTCTGAGGGTCATCAAAGAGGTAGATAGTAGTTCAGCACTGCCCTGGTTGTGGTAGGATGATTCAGTTGCCTGATGGCAGCTGGGAAGAATCTGGTGCTGTGCATTTTTCACACTTTCAAAATCTGGTTGTGGGTTCTGCGGCACAATAGACAATAGATACAGGAGTAGGCCATTCGGCCCTTCGAGGCAGCACTGCCATTCACTGTGATTATGGCTGATCATCCCTAATCAGTACCCCATTCCTGCCTTCTCCCCATATCCCTTGACTCCACTATCTTTAAGAGCTCTATTTAACTCTCTCTTGAAAGCATCCAAAGAATCGGCCTCCACATGCCTTCTGAGGCAGAGGATTCCACAGATTCACATCCCTCTGGGTGAAAATTGTTTTCCTCATCTCCATTCTAAATGGCCTACCCCTTATTCTTAAACTGTGGCCCCTGGTTCTGCATTCCCCCAACATCAGGAACATGTTTCCTGTCCAATCCCTTAATAATCTTATGTATCAATAAGATGCCCTCTCATCCTTCTAAATTCCAGTGTATACAAGCTCAGTCAACATATGACAGTCCCGCCATCCTGGGTATTAACCTCGTGAACCTACGCTGCACTCCCTCAATAGCAAGAATGTTTTCCTCAAATTTGGAGGCCAAAACTGCACACAATGCTCCAGGTGTGGTCTCACCAGGGCCCTGTACAACTGCAGAAGGACCTTTTTGCTCTTATACTCAACTCCTCATGTTATAAAGGCCAACATACCATTAGCTTCCTTCACTGCCTGCAATGCCTGCATGTTTACTTTCAGTGACTGATGTACAAAGACACCCAGATCTTGTTGTACTTCCCCTCTTCCTAACTTGACACCATTCAGATAATAATCTGCCTTCCTGTTTTTGCCACCAAAGTGGATAACCTCACATTTATCCACATTAAACTTCATCTGCCATGCATCTGCCCACTCCCCCAACCTGTCCAAGTCACCCTGCATCGTCATAGCATTCTCCTCACAGTTCACACTGCCACCCAGTTTTGTGTCATTTGCAAATTTGCTAATGTTACTTTTAATCTCTTCATCTAAATCATTAATGTATATTGTAAATAGCTGCGGTCCCAGCACCCAGCCTTGCGGTACCCCACTAGTCACTGCCTGCCATTCTGAAAGGGACCCATTAATCCCTACCCTTTGTTTCCTGTCTGCCAACCAATTTTCTATCCATGTCAGCACTCTGCCCCCAATACCATGTTCTCTAATTTTGCCCACTAATCTCCTATATGGAACCTTATCAAAGGCTTTCTGAAAGTCCAGGTACACTGCATCCACTGGCTCTCCCTTGTCCATTTTCCTAGTTACATCCTCAAATTATTCCAGAAGATTAGTCAAGCATGATTTCCCCTTCGTAAATCCATGCTGACTCGGACCGATCCTGTTACTGCTGTCCAAATGTGCGGCTATTTCATCTTTTATAATTGACTCCAGCATCTTCCCCACCACCGATATCAGGCTAACTGGTCTATAATTCCCTGTTTTCTCTCCCCCTCCTTTCTTAATAAGTGGGATAACATTAGCTATCCTCCAATCCACAGGAACTTATCCTGAATCTATAGAACATTGGAAAATGATCACCAATGTGTCGACGATTTCTAGAGCCACTTCCTTAAGCACCCTGGGATGCAGACCATCAGGCCCTGGGGATTTATCAGCCTTCAGTCCCATCAGTCTATCCAACACCATTTCCTGCCTAACGTGGATTTCCTTCAGTTCCTCCATTGCCCTAGATCCTCTGGCCACTAGTACATCTGGGAGATTGTGTGTATCTTCCTTAGTGAAGACAGATCCAAAGTACCTGTTCAACTCGTCTGCCATTTCCTTGTTCCCCACAATAAATTCACCTGTTTCTGTCTTCAAGGAGCCCACATTTGTCTTAACTGAATTTTTCCTCTTCACATTCCTAAAGAAGCTTTTACTATCCCCCTTTGTATTCTTAGCTAGTTTACCTTCGTGCCTCATCTTTTCTCCCCGTATTGCCTCTTTAGTTACCTTCTGCTGCTCTTTAAACGTTTCCCAATCCTCTGGCCTCCCACTCATCGTTGCACTTATACTTTATACGTTATACTTCTTCTCTTCTATTTTTATACTGTCCTTGACATCCCTTCTCAGCCACGGTCGCCTCTTACTCCCCTTGGAATCCTCCTCTTTGGAATGAACTGATCCTGCACCTTCTGTATTACTCCCAGAAACACCTGCCATTGTTGTTCCACTGTCATCCCTGCTAGGGTCTCTTTCCAGTCAACTTTGCCCAGCTCCTCCCTCATGCCTCCATAGTCCAAGTATAATTTGGTATAATGGTATAATTTGATGGCTCTACATTGCTGGAAAACACTCAGCATCTGTGGGCAGAGTTAATGCTTCACGTCACTGATATTCCATTGGATAGAAATTGGAGGAACGCCAATATAGAATTGGGTAATTGAATGCAAATCATCCCCAATGATTAACGGCGTCCGGCGAGGATGGTCACGTGGAGTGAGGATGCCGCTGGCAAGGGAAGGAACAAAGGACCTTGTGTGGGGGGACTGCCGTGTGGGAGGGGGAAGAACATTGGAGGACCTGGCGTGGGAGGACCAACAGTGATGGGGGGGGGGGGGGGGTGAGAACAAAGGGGGCCCTGCCACAGATACATTGTAACTTTGTCAGTGCCCTTTATGGGCGACTATTGAATACCTTGGGTATTCAAGCAAAGAATTTCACTGTGACTTGTCACATGTGACGATAAAGTATTCATTCATTCATTCATAACAAATTGAACATGTTCTTCATTTGACAGATGACACCTTTCTACATTTGGCTATGCTTTGGGTGACAAAAGTGTGCTGCAGTTTTCTACTTGGTCTTGTGGGTTAGCCTGCCGCTAGAAGTCCTTTTTCATGGCGTAGATTTATTTAGTGCAGACAGGTGATAACAGGAACCACACTTCAGAAATATCTCATCTTCTTTGTAGAACCCTGTGTTATCCTCAATGAAGGGAAGTGTATGAACTTTCTCAAGAAATGTTTGGGAATAGATTCACAAGGCAATTCTCCTTGGAGATATAAAAGACTGCAGGTGTAGGGTCTCAACGTGAAAAATGTTAGAATGTGCTACTTGCTTCACTATCAGTATACATCACATGGTATTTTTAACTTGCATTCATTCTTTCCACGCACTATTAAAGCATGGAATAATCTCCACCAAGCCACGGTTGCCCAGCCAGATGCAACTAAATTTAAAGTGGCACTTTCTTCCCAATAACCCTCTCTGGCTAAACCCCTCCCTTCACCACCTCCAGTTTAAATTCCAGTTGGAATATTTTGGAGGACCAAGTAACCAAGAACCAAGAACCATACCATATGATCAAAGATGATGCTGGGGTAAGTCAGTCGATCAGGCAGCATCTCTGGAGAAAAAGGATGGGTGACGTTTCATTTCGGGACCCTTTCATGTGATCAGATGCTTGGGGCTACTTCCTTAAATAGGCCGCTAGTTATATGTCCAATCATAACAAAGGTGGGGTCTTTAAAGTCTGCTGCCGAGAGTGGCTTGTTAATACCACACAGACCAAAGAACATAGCTACCAGATTTGATCTGTGGCAAGTGGTCAGTGACTCCAAGTAATAGTTGACCTCACTCTGGCTGTCTATCTGTGGTAGATGCATCTGACCACAAAAACAGAATCCTCGAGGAGACAAAGTCCTGACTTCAAATCAATAAACCCCTCATTATGCTGTGTAGCACTGTGAATCTTGAGGAGAGAGATTCACATGTGACAGATTGATACAGGACCTCCATGAGACACTGTGGACCATCAGCTGTACCACAAATGTACACCACACTCTGTAACGTCGCATCTTGCCACTTTCCTCATTCCACCATTACCATCAAGTCAAACATCCAGCCTTGGTTCATTGAGGAATACTTGGACCAGCATCAGACAGACATAGGTTTGCAACATTTGCAATACGCATGTGGAAAAAATAGACAGAGCAGCATCAGACCAGATCAGAGCTCTGGAGTCCTACCACCTCCACTCGTGAATGGTGGGGGAGAATTAAACAACTAATAAGGGGGAAGAGTCTCCAAGAACATCCCCAACACCAACTCTGGGCCCAGCACTGGAGAGATGGAGACAAAATTGAAGCAGCTGTCATGATCAGCCGGAGGTGCCAAATGCGTAGTTTTACACTTCTTCCTGAGCATCTCACCTTCACAGCAGTCAACCTTCAGCTTATTCAATTCACTCCACATGACATCAAGACGTGGCCGAGACCACTGGATACACCAAATGCTATGGGACCAGGCAATATCCCAGCTGTAGTGTTGAAGACCTGCCCTCCAGAACAAGTCTTGCCTCTGGCTATATTGTTCCAATAAATGTACAGCACCAGCATCTGCCTGGCAATGGGGACATTTTCACAAGTGTGTCTAGTTCACAAAAAGGACAAATTCAATCTTGCTAATTAATTCCCAGTCAATCTACTCTTAATCATCTGCGAGGTGATGGAAGCTGCCATCAACAGAGCTACAGACTGGCACTTGCTCTAATAACCTGCTGATCGACGTCTACTTTGGGTGTTGCCAGGATATCTCATAACTTGGGGCACAGTGGCGCAGTGGTAGAGTTGCTGCCTTACAGCGCCAGAGACCATGGTTCGATCCTGACTACGGGTGCGGTCTGTACGGAGTTTGTATGTTCTCCCCATGGTTCTCCGAGATCTCTGGTTTCCTTCCATACTCCAAAGACATACAGGTCGCCCAATTATAGGAAAGATGTCAACAAAATAGAGAGGGTGCAGAGGAGATTTACTAGAATGTTGCCTGGGTTTCAACAGCTAAGTTACAGAGATAGGTTGAATAAGTTAGGTCTTTATTCTCTGGAGCGCAGAAGGTTAAGGGGGGACTTGATAGAGGTCTTTAAAATGATGAGAGGGATAGACAGAGTTGATGTGGACAAGCTTTTCCCTTTGAGAATAGGGAAGATTCAAACAAGAGGACATGACTTTAGAATTAAGGGACAGAGGTTTAGGGGTAACATGAGGGGGAACTTCTTTACTCAGAGAGTGGTAGCGGTGTGGAATGAGCTTCCAGTGGAAGTGGTGGCGGCAGGTTCGTTGGTATCATTTAAAAATAAATTGGATAGGCATATGGATGAGAAGGGTATGGAGGGTTATGGTATGAGTGTAGGCAGGTGGGACTAAGGGAAAAAAGCTGTTCGGCACGGACTTGAAGGGCCGAGATGGCCTGTTTCCGTGCTGTAATTGTTATATGGTTATACAGGTTTGTAGGTTAATAGGCTTGGTATAAATGTAAAAATTGTTTCCTAGTGTTTGTAGGATCGTGTTAATGTGCGGGGATCACTGGTCGGTGTGGACTCAGTGGGCCGAAGGGCCTGTTTCTGTGCTGTGCTGCATTTCTAAACTAAACTAAACTAAAGTTTGGTCCTAAAAATGGACTGAAGAGCTGAATTCCAGAGTGGAGCTGAGAGTGACTGCCCTTGACATCAAGATAACTTTTGAGCAAGTATAGCATTTGAGAAGTTCTGGGAAAGCAGATGTGGTCATCAAAGGGAAAAGATTCCAGTGCTGGAGTCTTATTTTGCACATGGGAAGATGGTTGCAGATGTAGAGTCACTAAGCTGGTTGAGGGCAATCGTTCTACCCGTGTCACTACTTCAAGAGTAGGTCCGGACATGCCTCGGGTGCAACCATCTTCAATAGCTTCATCATGGAGATGCTCATTGACGATTGCACCATGTTCAATTCCATCCACGGTTCCTCGGCAAATGAAGCACTCCATGCATGCATACTGCAAGACGTAAACGGCATTCAGGCACAGATTGATAAGTAAAGAAAATACTAGTACTAGGCAACAACGATCTCCAACAAGACATGGGCTTAACCAACTACCCTTGATTTTCAATGGCATTATAATTGCTGGACCCCTCAGCATCAATATGTTGGGGGTGAGGGTCAAAGTTGATCAGTCTCTTAAATACTGTGGCAGTAAGGGCAGGTCAGAGACTGGATATCCAACATTAGCTCAGGGGTGGGTGGCCCACTGATGATTTCCCAATGTTTAATCCCATTCAGAACTGTAGATAATTCAGCTCTTTCATCATGCTGGATCCAAACAACAAAATAACTTCAGACAGTGCCCAAACATGGGCTTCACCTTAGAAAGTTTACACTCAAATAACAAGGCAATGATTATCAACAACAAAAGAATCCGACCACCCACCTTGACGTTCAATGGCATTACATCATGGGCTTCTATCATCAACATCCTGAACAGCATCTGCAGTTCCTCCCTACACACCACTCCGAGTAGTTGCCCCATCCGCCTCAGGCACAAAGCGTGCCTTCTACACAATTCATTGCCTCAACTTCCAGCTTGCAATGGATCCTTGCAAACTTGCAGCATCTAGCATCAAGGGGGCAACACCACCCTTTACAAATCCCACCTCCAGATTATGCACCATCTTGACTTTGAATAATGTCGTTCATCCTTCATCATCATTGGGACTAAATCCTGGAACTCGCTGGGCAAGGCTTCATCAGCAGAGCAGAAGGTGGCTCACCATTACCTTCTCCAAAGCTGTTATATGAATGAAAAGAAGTTGTCCCATTTCATGCTATTATTCACCATTTACTGCATTCATTATTTCAATAGAAATTACAGTAAACGCTCTTTTAATGGACCCTCTATAATGGATTTCAGTTATAACGGTCACCATGGTCCTCCATCCCCTCTCATCGGTGCCACTTCTTCCTGTAGTTTGTCCGCTCGACTGCCCCTGCCTCGTCCTCCTCCTGTCGTTCTATCCACTCGGCCTCTTCCAACCCCTCCCAACCCTGCCACTCCCTCTCCTCCACCGGAGTTGCCGACGTACCTCACCTTGGAAGCGGGAGCTGGTGAGATGGGAAGGAGCCCCACAGTGACGGAGCTCGCCCTGTCATCGGCAGCGGCCGGAAGCAAGCGCTGTCCCCTGGGGCTACAACAGTCGCGGGAGCTGGGGAAGAAAGGCTCGCTGGTGCAGACCTTGTGCCTAGTGTGACGGTGAAAGGAAACAAACTGCTGGAGTAACTCAGCAGATTGAATCTGTCTAAAGAAGGGTCCCGACGTCACCTATCTATGTTCTCCAGCGATACTGCCTAACACACTGAGTTACTCCAGTACTGTGTCCTTTTATGTTTTAGCCATCATCTGCAAGTTTTTTTAAAACTACATAACAATGATAATACCTTACTCGGTTATAACAGGCAGTCGCCAATACCGGATATCATTCCCCTCCCATATGGTCCGTTATAACGAGGGATTACAGTTATATTGTATATTGTGCACTCCCAAATATCACTAAACAACATGGAGTATCCCTCCCACATATATCTCACTGTTGTAGAATGCTCTTTCTAATATACAGTCATCATCCGCAACATACCTTTCCCAGGATGGACCACAAAATGCTGGAGGAACTCAGCGGGACAGGCAGCATCCCTGGAGAGAAGGAATGGGTGACGTTTCGGGTCGAGACCCTTCTTCAGACTGATGTCAGGGGAGTGGGCGTTGCAGAGATAAAATATAGTTGGGGACCTTAAGACTAGTTGGAGAACTGGGAAGGGGAATTGGATGGAGAGAGAGGGAAAGCAAGGGCTACTTGAAGTTAGAGAAGTCAATGTACTAACCGCGAGTTCTTCAGACTCTTCCCAAGATCACTCACCAAAATAGAGTGTCATTTAATACATTTGTAATGCTCACATCTCAATATGTCTTCAATTCTGTTCAACCTTCCCAATATAACTCCTACATGATGTTATTTTCCCAGTATAGCTTAAGTATAAATTATGAGACTGAAGAAGGGTCCCGACCCAAGACGTCACCTATCTATTTTCTCCAGTGATGCTGTCTGACCTGCTGACTTACTTCGGCATTTTGTGTCTATCTGTGGTATAAACCAGCATCTGCAGTTCTTTGTTTCTACGTTCAAGCTGAAGAATAAAGAATGCTCTCCACAAGATAACTCCATGAACCAGTGCACTCTTTTCAATGTTGAAATACTATTGCAAAGAACCATTTCTAATATAACAACAATGTTCCCAATAAAACACCTCAATACATTGCACCCTTCCCAAAATAACTCACTAATACAGTGCACCCTTCTCAATGTGCCCTTTCCAATTTAGCCCAACAGTGCTGTATGACCGTCCCAATATAACACTTCAGAGCCTTTCCTGGAATAGCTCAGCACCATGGTGTATAAATGGTGCCCAATATACAAAATGAATCCAATGTGTTATTCCCAATATAACTCAACATTACAGAGCGCCCTTCCTGATGTAACACCAAGATAGGCCATCCTTCTCAATATAACTCGCCAAATCAGTTCACCCATCCCAAATTATCTCACCAATGAAAAAGGGCCCTTTCCAAGCTAAATGCACAGGTAGGCATGATAGTCAAATAGATTGGGTGTGTCTATATCATACATTTCTAAATAGACACATTACACATAGACACCCCCCCCGCCAGTAATTAACCTTTGTAGTGTCCCTTTCCCAATATAACTGAGCACCACAATTCGTCCTCCAATATAGTGATTGATGAGGTCACTCCGGCAATCTTGCTCACAAAATTCATCGCACACTTTTCCTGATGTCAACATTCCTTGTACATTCCTCCTGTGTGTGAGGAGAACAAAATAGATTTGAGTAGGAGTGAAAAAGATGTTTGATGCAGACTCAATGGGCTGAAGAGCCTGCATCCATCATGATGCATGATTCCACAATTCGTAGGACGGAACTGCAGATGCTGGTTGCAAACCGAAGATGGACACAAAAAGTTAGAGTAACTCAGCGGGGCAGGCAGCGTCTCTGGAGAGGAGGAATGGGTGACGTTTCGATATTCAAACTTTCATTCATTGTTCTTTATCTCTCTACATCATCGTCTATATCTCTCGTTCCCCCATATCCCTAACTATTCTGAAGAAAGGTCTCGACCCGAAGTGTCACCCATTCCTTCGCTCCAGAGACGCTGCCTGACGTGCTGAGTTACTCCAGCTTGTTATGTCTACCTTCGATTCCACAATTCTATGGCTTTGCGTGCAATTATTGTTGCTCTATGATGTGTTTTTGCACCATTGTGGCCGAGTTCACTTAGAAAAGCTGACAATATATTGTGGGGTTTTTTTTTGTTGTGACATTGAGCATGCCTGTTAAATATTAATATTGGCATTGGTTTATTGTCCGAGATATAGTTGGTTTGCTTTCCTTCCAGTCGAATCATACTATGATCAAACTATACACACGTAAAGTTGCAGCAAGTAAGAATATTATTGTTCTGGTTCATCGCTGTCACACTTGACTTCAACTTCATGTCCGCGCTCCTCATGTCCAGCACTATTCTGCTGGCCAAGTGGGAGGTGGGAAGCAGGAGGGAGCTTTGACCGGGACTGTGCTCGAATATTGTGATTGAAGATAGCAGCATGGGAAGTCCTTTAATTAGGACGGTGTAGGGCGTAGGTCCCGAAATGAAAGCGAGAAGCCGGGTGTATCGGGAAGTACCTTTTATTATGTCCTTCCAGGTAGCAAGGAAGTCCACGAGAGAAAGATGGCACCTAAAACCCTTGCCTTTAAGGGCCCCCTCTGGTTAAGGGCCCCCTCTGGTTAAGGGCCCCCTCTGGTTAAGGGCCCCCTCTGGACTGAACCATTCCCATGCCGAGGGGTTTGACAGTTAGGATGGCCCGAACCTTGGGAGCCATCACAGGACCCCCCCTCCCCAGAACCCGAGGGACAGAACACACCAGCGGGCGCAAAACACGGCCAGACCGCGTGCAGAAGTCAGCCGACCGAGGGGCTGGCGGAGGGACAGGTGGAGGGACAGGCAGAGGGATCCGTGAAGCAGGGATTATTAAGGAGCTAGGAGCTGAGGTAACAGTCACTACTAAAGCCAGGTCTGCCCTTACTTACTTTAAACTGTGACTGCAAAGGGGCCGTTCTTTTGCTTTCCCTGCCTGCAAGCTGCTGTGCTGGTCTGCAGGGGAGGGAGGTGAGGGCCAGATAGCCATTCACTTGCACACTGCTCTTTTCTGGGACAAGCTGCCAGGCTCAGGTGGTCGAGGCCAACAGCCTGCTCTCCTCACAGAGCGAGCAGCTGGGTTGACTGCTTCATTACACAAACCCCGATGGTACTTCAAGATAAGAGGCAAGTTTCCGATAAGGACTTATTTGCTTTCTAACAACAGATAACTGTGTGGCTGCAAACCAGAGGGCGAGTCATGGAGTGATAGTCACAGAGCTATGGGGCACGTAAATAGGCCCTTCGGCCCAATTCGTCCATGCTGACCAAGTTGCTTAACTGAGCTAGTCCCAATGGTCTATGCATGGCCTTTATCCTTGTGCACCTATCCTATTGAATATACCTGTCTAAGTGTCTTTTAAATGCAGTAATTGTACCTGTTTCTATCACTTCCACTTGCAGCTTGCTTGATCTACACATTACATCTTATGTGATGAAGTTGCCCTGTTTAAATCTGCCCTCTTTCACTGCAAACCCATGCCCTCACGTTTTTGACTCCTCTATCCTGGAGAAGAGACTGAGGCAATTCACCATATCTATGTCTCGCACCATTTTATAAATCTTCGTAAGGTCACAACTCGACCTCCAGGGAGAAAAGGTTCCAACCTATCCAATCTGGAGAAAAAGGTTCCAGCCTCTCTTTATAACATTAACCTTCCAGGCCCAGTAATATCCTTGCATTCTTTCCAGTTTAATGTTTCCTATAGCAGGGCAACCAGAACTATACACAGTACTCCCAATGTGCCCTTACCAACGCCTTCTACAGCTGCAATATGACATCCAAACTCATGTACTCAATGTCTTGGCTGATGAAGGCAAGAACATCAAAGCATCCTGTCTACCTGTGTTGTTACTTTCATGAAACTATGAACCTGCACCCTCTTGCTCTGTTTGACAACACTCTCTAGGGCCTTGCCATTTACTGTGAAAGTTCTGCCCTAGTCTGTCTTTCCAAAATGCAATGGCTCACATTTATCTGAATCAAACTACATCTGCCATTCCCAGCCCATTAGCCCAGTTGATCAAGATCCTGATGTAATTGTAGATAAGTGTCTTCATTGCCCACTATGCCACCAAGAAAGTGTACCAGGGTCGACATAAATCTGGCAGTTTCCTCCACCAACTCTTGCTACTACCCCGGTTTGGAGGCCATCAGTGCCGTGCGTAGATGATTGGGTTGGGAACACGCCAAGAATCCTAGCCAGGGGCCTGGAATTAGGGAGTGCCGATGATCTTCTGAAGGGTAGACTCTGTGGATCGGGTGACGTGGCTTGTGGCAGTGGAGGCTGATGCTGTGGGATCCGCGGTTTCCACCGTATCACGTTTGGAAAAAGACACCTGATGCTGTTCATCTGGGGACCAGTGCGGGTCTCAGAGCGCAGCTGTGATTTAGTTTAGTTTAGTTTCGAGGTCCAGCCCGGAAACAGGCCCTTCGGCCCACCGAGTCTGCACCGACCAGCGATCGACGAACATTAACACTATCTTACACACACGAGGAACAATTGTTCTTAACATTTAATACCAAGCCAATGAATCTATAAACCTGTACGTCTTTGGAGCGTGGGAGGAAACTGAAGATCTTGGAGTAAATCCCACGCATGTCACGGGGAGTATGTACAATCTCCCTACAGACAAGCGCCGGCAGTCCAGATGGAACCCGGGCTGTGGTAGTCCGGCCAGGCAGTAGGTTGTGAAGGCAACGCTCATTTGCCAGCAGAGCAGGTGCAGCGGTGAGATCTGGTAGGGGGAGGGGACTGTGGAAAATGCTGGCGTTAGGACATCCTGCAACCTCCGTGCACCTATCGCCCAGTTTTGAGCGTCAACGCAGAACATAGAACAATACAGCACGGGAACAAGCCTATGGCGCATAATGTCCTTGTAGAACATGATGCCAAGTTAAACGAATCATCTGCCTACCAGTGATTCATATCCCTCCATTCCTTACATATCCATGTGTCTTTCTTAAAGACTCTTCAACGCGACTATTGTATTTGCTTTCACCATCACTCCTGGCAGCGTGTTCCAGCTCACTGTATCTGCCGCCACCTGTAGCTCCATACACTTGTAGCATCTAACACCTGCAACCATCCGTGCCTCCACACAGCTCCAGCCACCTGAAGCTTGGTAAGCCTGTAGCCACCTGTAGCTTGTGCACTTGCAACAACTTGCAACCCCATACTTGTGCAGTCATCTCTGGCTTCTGCACCCTGGGCCACCTGTAGTAATGTACACTGCAACAATGTGTAGCAACACGTACATACGCACACTTGTAACCCCTCACACCTGCGCACACCTGCACACACCTGTAACCCCTCACACCTGCACACACCTGTAACCCCTCACACCTGTAACCCCTCACACCTGTAACCCCTCACACCTGCACACACTTGTAACCCCTCACACCTGCGCACACTTGTAACCCCACACACCTGTAACCCCTCACACCTGTAACCCCTCACACCTGCACACACCTGTAACCCCTCACACCTGCACACACCTGTAACCCCTCACACTGTAACCCCACACACCTGTAACCCCTCACACCTGTAACCCCACACACCTGTAACCCCTCACACCTGTAACCCCTCACACTTGTAACGCCTCATACCTGCGCACACCTGTAACCCCTCACACCTGCGCACACCTGTAACCCCTCACACCTGCACACACCTGTAACTCCTCACACCTGTAACCCCTCACACCTGCACACACTTGTAACCCCTCACACCTGCACACACCTGTAACCCCTCACACTGTAACCCCACACACCTGCACACACTTGTAACCCCACACACCTGTAACCCCTCACACCTGCACACACTTGTAACCCCACACACCTGTAACCCCTCACACCTGCACACACTTGTAACCCCACACACCTGTAACCCCTCACACCTGCACACACTTGTAACCCCTCACACCTGCGCACACTTGTAACCCCACACACCTGTAACCCCTCACACCTGCACACACCTGTAACCCCTCACACCTGCACACACTTGTAACCCCTAACACCTGCGCACACTTGTAACCCCACACACCTGTAACCCCTCACACCTGCACACACCTGTAACCCCTCACACCTGTAACCCCTCACACCTGCACACACTTGTAACCCCTCACACCTGCACACACCTGTAACCCCACACACCTGTAACCCCTCACACCCGCACACACCTGTAACCCCTCACACCTGTGCACACTTGTAACCCCTCACACCTGTAACCCCTCACACCTGTAACCCCTCACACCTGCACACACTTGTAACCCATCACACCTGCACACACCTGTAACCCCACACACCTGTAACCCCTCACACCTGCACACACCTGTAACCCCTCACACCTGCACACACTTGTAACCCCACACACCTGTAACCCCTCACACCTGCACACACTTGTAACCCCTCACACCTGCAACCCCTCACACCTGCACACACTTGTAACCCCTCACACCTGCACACACCTGTAACCCCTCCAACCTGTAACCCCTCACACCTGCACACACTTGTAACCCCTCACACCTGCACAAACTTGTAACCCCTCACACCTGCACACACTTGTAACCCCTCACACCTGCGCACACCTGTAACCCCTCACACCTGCACACACCTGTAACCCCTCACACCTGTAACCCCACACACCTGCACACACTTGTAACCCCTCACACCTGCACACACTTGTAACCCCTCACACCTACACACACCTGTAACCCCTCACACCTGCACACACTTGTAACCCCACACACCTGCACACACTTGTAACCCCTCACAGCTGCACACACCTGTAACCCCTGACACCTGCAGTCACCTGTGATCACACACACTTGTAGTCACCTGTAGCTCCACACATTGTTTCAACTGAAGGCCAATGTGAGCAAGCGTGGAACATGCTGCCCACTAGAAAGGAGTCAGCAGATCACCAGCGACCATGCAGGCATCAGCAGAGCACCAGGAGCTGGCCTCCTGTCTAGCCGGTGGTGCTTTACTACAGGTGATTACAGGTGTGTGAGGTTGCAGGCGGCTTCAGGCGTCTGGGGTTGCAGGTGTCAGCATATATGTGGTGCATTACTACAGGTGGCCCAGGTAGGTCGGGGTACAGACAGCAGCAAGTGTGCAGTGCTGCAGGGTGGCTACAGGCGGCAACATGTACGTGTTGCTGCAGGTGTCTCCAGTGAACTTTACCACGTTATCTGGCTGAAGGTCACACACTGACCCTTCTAAGTTCCTGTGCCAGTTGGTCTTGGGAAATTGGTGGGACTCAGTTCCATTCACATCTGACCACTCACTCAGTCCATGCTCGCTCGTGGATGGCATTGAGAACTTCCAGGCTATGTTCTTGATGCACACACCAGCCGTGGGTAGCCATAGCACGAGTGCACAAACTGCCCACGCGCCTGATCCATCTGCCACCTCCTGCCCATTCTATGGAAAAGTCTGCAGTTCCCACACTGAGCTCAGAACTCATTTGCTTCAGAACTCATTAACTGGAGTGGAAGCTGTTCACCCTCCATAAGTTCATAAGTGATAGGAGCAGAATTAGGCCATTCGGCCCATCAAGTCTGCACCATTTCAATCATGGCTGACCTATCTCTCCCTCTCCACCCCATTTTCCCGCCTTCTCCCCATAACCCCTGACACCCGTACTAATCAAGAATCTATCTATCTCTGCCTTAAAAATATCCAATAACTTGGCATCCGCAGCCTTGTGTGGCAATGAATTCCGCATGAGTTCCGTCCTGCGGGAGTGCGTGAGAAGAAGGTCGTGTATGTGTTGCAGGTGTGCACACACGTGGGTATTTGTGCATGTGGTGTGTACACGGGGTGAAGTAGGTGACTGAGCTTAGCCGTCCCGTTTGTAAACCTGCCAGGATTCGTACGCAACAGATGGAGACTTCGAGTGGTTCCAATAAAGCTGGGCTGTTAACTACCGGCAGCAGGTTTTGGAAATGATGGGGAATTCACTCTCCTGACTTCTCACTCCAACTAATTGTGTCAGCATTGATGGGGGCGATCCATGGTCCACACCCCCCCTCTCCCACCCACCCACCCCTCCACAAGCACGGCAGGAATACAGGAGGCTTGCACCTCAACAAAAACAGCTTCTATTTACGTGGGGTGCCATCAGGACAGCAAACTGTTCCAAGGCACTTGATCTTGTGCCTGTGATTAGGACAGATGAGGTAGATTTTAAGGTTTAGGGCAGAGGGACAGATGGGGCAGAGAGGTGGAAAGGGAATTCCAGAGCACCAGCACATTACTGAGGCACCCTTATACAAAGGGTGTGCGGCCTGGGCCTCTGGCTCATTACAGAAAAGTGGCATTAGAAGCTTGACCTTTGGAGGATGGGAAGGGTCAGGGGTCATGGGTCATGGATGCAGTGGAGGCATTTTGGCCACCTGGTCTTCGGATTCCATAACCTGTTGTAAGTGATGAAGGGGGCCAGGCGATCCCACCTGACCTATAATTCCTGGTTCCAAAACCACAGTGTGTTATTTGACCTGGAGTTGGCGACCGAGCCTGTTCAAAGGGGCGGTCTCCGGGTTCCATTACTGACCTTTTGCCTGCTCATAAAGTTGAAAGCAATTTAGGTTGCATTTAAACGAGCAGTTGTGAAGCAGACCAGTTTCCTTCGTGGCATGTGCAGGGTTGGGTGGGGTGCAGGTTGGTGGGGAGAGGGAGTTGTGGGACGCCAGGTCCTAGATTCATGTTGGCTTTCTTCCTGCTTCCCCAGGTTGAAATAGTTGGCCTGGTGATTCTGTGCACCGACCCCTTCTACAGTCAAACCATACTGAGGAAGTGTTCATGGATGTGCAATGGCTGATGGGCTGTGTCCGGAGTGTCATGGCGTGGGGTGTAGCAAAGATGACCACCCACCCAAAAACTCTGGTGTCAGGTGCGGGTGTGTCTGGCTCTGGGAAAGTTTGGATCGGTTGGTTACAATGAGATTAGGATCTGATCTGGAATGGCCTGGCTGTGGTCAGTTGGGAATGGGATGAATTTGGACACGGCCAGAAGGAATAGGGGCCATTTTGGATGTGGTCGCATGCAGTTGGGATTAATTTGACCATAGTCAGTATGGATTGGGATTACTTTGGCAGACATAATCTGTTCGGATTGGGTTGGCCAGGGTCAGTAGGAATCCAGATTGGCCTTTCCACACTCATTTAGGATTGAGGTTGTGGTCAGTTAGGATTGGATTAATTTTGTTATATCTAGTTGGTCTTTGTGGTTGGGTGTTATTTTCACATCTGAACTATTTCATGAAATATTTTACCAGTAAAGACGGCCATTCAGCCAGGTGTATCCATGCCAGCCCTTGTAAAGCACAATCCAATGACTAACACTCCCTTGCCCTTTCTACCAAAGATTATAGAGGAGCAAGATGCGCCACTCAGTGGAAATCCAATGGACTAGTGTGTAGTACGTAACGGAACGTCACGGCCGCCATTTTGGCGGATTGCCTCCCCATGTATAATCCGCTCCAAAGCTACAGAGCAGTTGTAGGCAAAGATTATAGAGGAGCCAGATGCATTAGAAAGTTATTAGATTTATTTGTAATAGATATTTACTTACCCCTCGATCGCTCTCTATCCCCCTCTCGTTCTTTCTCTCCCTCTCGATCCCTCTTTCCCTCGATCTTTCTCTCCCTCTCTTTCGATCTCCCCTCGATTCCTCTCTCCCCTATCTTCTCTCGATCTCCCTCCCTCCCCTCCCCTCTCCCCCTCCTTCCCTCTCTCTCTCCCCCTCCCTTTCCCCCCGTTCCCCCATTTCCCTCGCATCTTTCCTCCCCAGCCCCTCCTTTGCATAGTTTCCCTTGCATTGCATTGTGCAGCTTCCCTTGTATTGCTTTAACACACACTGTGCACAAAATTACAGACACACACAAACACACATTCATATAAATATATGGTGGGACAGATAGAAGCAAATCTTTGGATAGAAGAGCTTATTAAAATCTTCCTACAAAGACCATTATGTAATTTATTTCTATCCTCTTTTGGGCCGAAGGCATAGCAGGGCTAGAGAGGGAAATCGAGAAGAGAGGGGAGAGAGATAGATCGAGAGGGGAGAGAAAGAGATCGAGAGGGGAGAGAAAGAGTTCTACCTGGTCTTGCAAAATTGTGGCACCTTCAATATACCCCCCCTCCCCTTCCCAACCACCCTAATGCAAGGATTTAAACATTGGCTTTTCAGATAATTGATTCCAATTCCCAAGTGCAGCTACTGTTCATAATTATATGCCGCCTTAATAACAAAATCCTCCCAAGTTGCTTCTTAATATTGGCATCGGACAGAAATAAGGAATATGAAAATGGGTGCCTTAAAGCTGGATGAAAGGAATAGGTTCCTGAAGGACTATCAGGTGGAGAGATTTAAGAAAGGGTTTTCCAGAGTTTGGAAAATTGACATTTGAAGGCTGTGGTGGAGCAGTGAATGTTTGGGTTGTTCAGGAATTGAAGTCGGAGGTTTATAGGGATAGGGAGGGGAAAGATGAAGAACAGGAATGTTAATAGCTGGGTGTATGTAAGCCAGCATGAGAGTGATGGATGGGAAGGGGTGAGTTGGGATGCTGGCAAGAGAATGTTGGATGAACTCAAATTTATAGAGAAGGAGCTAAACCAGTGCAGTCGGCAATGGAAGGGTCAGGGTTGGAGTTAACATACATAAAGGTTTGAGCAATGGATGGGATGAACGAGGGACAGATTAGGTGATGTTATAGCATAGGCTGTGGCGATAGATTTACAAAGAGCAAATTCACGGCTTAAAGATAAACTGCTTGCCTCCTCTCTTGTCCTTTTACTAGTTATCTTTGACATGTGTCAGCTGGCTGCCATCTCTACTCGATACATATCTCACTGCCTTTGTTATCAATGGCAGGTCCAAATTGAACCAGAATTCAGGAGGCTATCAACATGAGCTGTGTATACGTCCTGAACCAAGGTATGGCTGGGTTCTCGAAGTTATCATTCACACTGTTTGAGTTATGCTTGCAGATGGTTATTCGACAGTTCACTACGTATTGAATGGAAATAAATTCAGGCCTTGTAATTATCTTCCCTAAACGTCCCAGTGTCTATAATATGCTCTGTAAGCCTACCTCTCTGCCCAGGCGATGCTCTCCTGCCCTAATAGCGCCTGTCATGGCTTGCTGTTCAACTTTGTTCCATAATGGTTTTGCAGGATGTTTCTATACACTGAAAACGCAACATTAACACAGGCTGTTGTTATGAAATATAGTACTGCTCGTTCAGGGATATTCGCTCATAAATCAAAATTAATGATTTATAAATATGAATTGAACGTTGTAAAGGCAATTCATTATGTGATTAGATCATTGGGAAGTCAACTGTGTTGCTCATTGCATTGTTACTTACGTTCCCCGCACTTACCGCATCCTCAGCCTATCCAGCACCCAAGCACCCTGACATTTCCCAGTGATCCGTGCATTGAGACTCTCTGTCGCATACACTTTCTTGTCAAAGACAGTTTTTGAAGTTGCCAGCTATTGATTGTCAGCATTGAAAGTGGCCGTTTTGAGCTGGCATGGTATCTGTATGGAGTTTTAGCTTTTCCAGATGTCTATGGCACTGAATCAGAAGTCTGCTAAATCTTTGAGTTGTGATCATTGTGAATACACTGCTTATCTGTGGACATGGACTGCGGGTCATAAATACCCAGGGAGTTAGTGAAGAAGGAATTTGCATTAATGGTAGGTTTTTGCCATTGATGAGAGGTTGCAGTACCGACAATTATAGGGGCGGCACGGTGGTGAAACGGTAGAGTTGTTGCATTTACAGCGCAAGAGAGCCAGGTTTGATCCCAACCGGGTGCTGTCTGTAGGGAGTTTGTACGTTTGTATGTTATCCCTTAGATCTTCAGTTTCCTCCCACACTCCAAAGACATCCAGGATTGGGGGTTATTTGACTTAGTTTGAATGTAAATTGTAAATCCTAGTGTGTTATGGGCCTGTCCCACTTGGCAATTTTTTTAGGCAACTACAGGTGACTAGTTTGTTGCCGGTGGTCGCCAGGAGTAGTCTCCTTAGTCGCGCAAAATGTTGTAGCGTCTTTCTGGTCGTCGCTAAATATTCAACACGTTGGACATTTGAGATGTCCTCCTTCTCCAGGACATTTGAGATGTCCTCCTTCCTCATGGCCTTAACCAACTCTCACCCTCTCCTCTTGTTTTATAAAGCCTCTCCATGAAATATAAACAAATATATTTTAAATAAATGCTGTTTGTATGATTAGCACAGAGAACATATGGATGATACAGCACATGGACAGTCTTCCCACAAAGCCTGTGCTAAACGATGCCAACTTAAACTAACCCTTTCTGCCTACATGTAACACATATCACTCCATTCCTTATATACATATTCACATCTATATAATTAAAAGTCTCATCTTGACCACTTCCTATCTGCGCTGTATATTGATTTTAGAAAAAACGCTACCCTGTATCGCTATGATTTTTGGCCATCTTACTCACAGTCCTCCTCTGCTGAGCCAGCCCCGAGGATTTTTCCCATCGATTAAAAATAAATAGATATGTGTTTAAAAAACCTTGAGATCCTCTTGCCTGTCAATCACTGCAATTAAGGTAACGCCCCTTCCCGGGGGGGGGGGGGGCAGGACTATAAATCCCCGGATGCCTGTATGTGACTTAATCACTCTGCAAGATTGCGAGGGAGAGGCCATGACTCTCATTCTAAGCTGTGAATCAACTGAACTGTGAGTCTGCAATGTACTTGCAATAAATAATTGTTAGCCCTTAATGACAATGCCATGAGTTGTTTGGCCTGCTGCCCTGCCTGTGCTTGAAACAGCAATGCTTTATTAGATCCGACTGTGTTTGGAAGGAATAAATGCTTTATTAGGCCCGACTGTGTTTAATTCAAAAGTCCCGCTCATTTCGTGACTTCCGCTTAATGGACAGGTCGCGCTGATTGCGTAAATTCCGGTGAATGCAGAGGTTGGGCTCATTGCATAATTTCCGGTAAGTGCAGAGGTCATGCTGATTGCGGAAGTGCTGCTGACTGCGGAAGCCCCACAGTGGAGAGGCCGTGTGAGTATTCAAGAAAGTTTACTGCCATATACATGGTGTGTCAGTCGGTGAGTGTGTGTGTATATGTGTTTGTGAGTGTGAGTGTGAGTGTGAGTGTATGTGTGTGTGTGTGTGTGTGTCTGTCTGTGTGTGTGTGTCTGTGAGTGAGTGTGTGTGTGTGTGGTCTCAGTGACTGAGCTTCCAGCCCAATAATCCATTCGGCCCACGATATCCATTCTAGCCCTCTGGAAACCAGACCTTTCGGCCCACAACACCATGCTAGCGCTTCAGAAAGGCGCCCCCACTGGCCACCAATATTGGAATTGGTGGAGAGGTGGAATATTGCGTTGGGGGACCAGCCCTCCCGTGTGAAGCTGGGACCCAACGGGTCCCACTTAGTCTAGTACCTATCTAAAAGCCTCTTATACACTGCTACTGTATCTGATTCCAACACCAACACTGGCAACACGCTCCAGGCACCCACCACGCTCTGTGTAAAAAAAGTTGCCTCCTGCATCTCCTTTAACTTTCCCCCTCTGACCTTCAAGCTTTGCCCTGTGGTATTTGATATTTCCATCCTGGGGAAAAGGATCTGACTGCTACCCTCTCGATGCAATTCATACTTTTATGAACTTCGCTCAGGTCTCCTCTCAGCCTTTTTGACAGGAGCTCAGCAGGTAAACTGTCACCACCGTCAGACAGTAGTGGGCGTCAGACTTTAGGTCAAACATCTCAGCTAATGAGGTGTGGGATTGTTGCGCAGAATTGTTCTTAGGATGTGGTGTTTAATACCAGTGCCCTCTCTGCTCCTCTTTGGAAAAATTAGAAACATCTCATGTCTTTATCTTGAAGAGCCACGAGGAACCTTCTATGACATGGAGTATGGTGTACAATTTTGGTCGCCTAATTATAGGAAGGATGTCAACAAAATAGAGAGAGTACAGAGGAGATTTACTAGAATGTTGCCTGGGTTCCAGCAACTAAGTTACAGAGAAAGGTTGAACAAGTTAGGTCTTTATTCTTTGGAGCGCAGAAGGTTAAGGGGGGGCTTGATTGAGGTCTTTAAAATGATGAAAGGGATAGACAGAGTTGACGTGGATAAGCTTTTCCCATTGAGGGTAGGGAAGATTCAAACAAGGGGGCATGACATGAGAATTAAGGGACAGAAGTTTAGGGGTAACATGAGGGGGAACTTCTTTACTCAGAGAGTGGTGGCTGTGTGGAATGAGCTTCCTGCAGTAGTGGTGGAGGCAGGATCGATTTTAACATTTAAAAGTAAAGTGGATAGGTATATGGACGGGAAGGGAATGGAGGGGTATGGTCTGAGAGCAGGTAGATGGGACTAGGGGAAAATAAATGGTCGGCACGGACTGGAAGGGCCGAGAAGGCCTGTTTCCGTGCTGTAATTGTTATATGGTTATTATATGGTTACATGGTCAATATTTAGCCCTCAAAGAGCATCAGTGCAGAAAATGATGTCGACTGGAGGTGTACGGCATAATGCTTCTATCTGGTGGCATGACAGAATCCATGAGGAAGGGCACCATCACCCTCACCCTCACCCTCCGAGTGAGGAGAGCAGGAGTCAGAAATCGGCAACTCATCTCACTGTTCAACATGGATGACAACATTCTATCCACAGCCAAGGCCCAATTGAGTCAATTCTGTTTGGTTTAGATTAATTTAGTTTAGAGGTACAGCGCAGGAACAGGCCCGCCGGCCAACCGAGTCCGCGCCAACAAGCGGCCCCCGCGCGCTAATGCTATTCTACACACACTGGGGACAATTTACAATTTGTCGAAGCCAATCAACCTACAAACCTGTATGTCTGGCTCGAACGGTGCTGGCTCGAAGGGCCGAATGGCCTACTCCTGCCCCTGTTGTCTATTGTCTATTGTCTTTCAAGTGTGGGGGAAAACCGGGGCACCTGGAGAAAACCCACGCAGGTCACGGGGAGAACGTACAAACTCCGTACAAACAGCGCCCATGGTCAGGACTCAACTCGGGTCTCTGGCGCTGTAAGGCAGCAACTCTACCGCTGCGGCCAGTTCCACGGACTATGCGGCATGGTTTGTGTGTCATCTTGAGCCTTGCGCTGAATCTGGGAAGGTTGCGGGCATAAGAGGGTGTTGATTTCAGGCAGTGGAAGGACTCGGGTCAAAGCCACCCAGAACGCAGACAATGTTGCCTCTGCCGCTCGGGTCTACAGTCTGTCCATTGATTCATATTGACTTTACAGGCGCCACAGTCAATGGCAGCATGAGTGGCCATGTTCCTTAGCTACTGGCCAATCAGTTTCCTCTTTCCTTTCACCAACGGGTGATGGGAATCTGGTTCAGAGGACCCGGGGCATGTGCCACAACTAGTCAAGGTAAGGTAGAGGTTGGGAACATGGGAGTGGCAATCAGTTATGCCCCGTCCCACTTAGGAAACCTGAACAGAAACCAGTGGAGACTTTGCGCCCCACCAAAGGTTCCCGTGTGGTTCCCGGAGGTTTTTGTCCTCCGGCAACCACCTTCAACTAGCATCGCAACTGGCTTTGACTAGAAAATTACCGATTTTTAAAACGGAAACCACTTTCAACCATTAGGAAGACTGACAGAAACCTCCGGGAACCTGCGGGAACCGCACGGAAACCTTGGGTGGGGCACAAAGTCTCCAGAGGTTTCCGTTTAGGTTTCCTAAAAAGTGGGACAGGGGCAATTTCTTCATGGTTGAGTTGTGAGTTTTGCAAAAGGTTTATGAGGGAAACAGCTGCGATTGTGAGCATCTCTGGAGAAAAGGAAGAGATGACATTTTGGGTCGAGACCCTGGAAGAAGGATCTCGATCCGTAACATCAAGTATTCCTTTTCTCCAGGGATGCTGCCTGACCCACTGAGTTACTCCAGCTTTTTGTGTCTATCTTCCAGCTAACCAGCATCTTTGACCCGAAACAACCCGGGTCTCAACCCGAAACGTCGCCTATCTCCTTGGCTCCTTAGATGCTGCTGCACCCGCTGAGTTTCTACAGCCTTTTGTGTAACCCCAGCATCTTTAGTTCCCTCCTACACAGAAGATGAGATATGTGACTTCTGAGCGCTCTCTCTCTCTCTCTCTCTCTCTCTCTCTCTCTCTCTCTCTCTCTCTCTCTCTCTCTCTCTCTCTCTCTCTCTCTCTCTCTCTCTCTCTCTCTCTCTCTCTCTCTCTCTCTCTCTCTCTCTCTCTCTCCCTCTCCCTCTCCCTCTCTCTCTCTCTCTCTCTCTCTCTTTCCCTGTTGCTGTCTCTCTGCCTCTTTTGCTTTACCTATTATCCCCCTCTGTATATATTCCTGTTTTACTCTCTGACATTTCCCCACTCTGGTGATCTTTCCCCCCAGTTCTCTTTCATTCTTTTCTCTTATTCTTTCCTTCTATTTTATCTCCTTTTTCACTCTTGTCTTTTATCTCTCGTTCTGTCTCAGAATCCCTCCCTCGATTCATCTCCCCAGCTCTGTAATTCTCTCTCTCCACCTCTCTTTCTGTCTCCTGCATTGTTTTAAGGTCCATGTCATTTCTTACGTGTCTCATGTCAAAATAAACGGAATAAGACGACGTTTTATCCACAAGAATGTTTTTTAACGGCCATATTGTAAGGAATGTTTCTCACAGTTCAATTTTATCTCCGAAACCAACTTTGTTTTCAAAAGATTGTGATATGAGTTATCTCCAATCCACAGAATGTCTGCCTTGGACTTGTATTAAAATAGATGGATGTGATGAAAGGGACGGATTGGCGAGGCTGGTATGTTATGAATAGGAATGCGTCTTATCTGTACTATTTGAAGTTGAGGGAGATCTCCCTGCACCAGCTAGTCTCTGCTTGTTGTTTGGTTTCTCTGTGGTTTTCACACCAGAAAACCTAATGGAGCTTCATCTCTTTAGGTTGCTGCCAAGGAGACTTCGAGACTTACGCCATCGAAATGGGCCCTTCAGCCCATCAAATCCATACTAACCATCAAACACCTACTTTTTGTTTAGTTTAGAGTTTACAGCGATCCCTGCACATCAGCACTATCCTGCTCACACTGCGGATAACTTACACTTGCACCAACCCGATTAACCTACATACCAGTACGACCTAGCTCTTACTTGCCATAGAGGGAGTGCATTTCCATAGAGGGAGTGCAGAGAAGGTTCACCAGACTGATTCCTGGGATGTCAGGACTGTCTTATGAACAAAGACTGCATCGACTCCGTTTATACTCTCTAGAATTTAGGAGATTGAGAGGGGATCTTATAGAAACTTACAAAATTCTTAAGGGGTTGGACAGGCTAGATGCAGGAAGATTGTTCCTGATGTTGGGGAGGTCCAGGACAAGGGGTCACAGCTTAAGGATAAGGGGGAAATCCTTTAGGACCGAGATGAGAAGGACTTTTTTCACACAGAGAGTGGTGGGTCTCTGGAACTCTCTGCCACAGAGGGTAGTTGAGGCCAGTTCATTGGCTATATTTAAGAGGGAGTTAGATGTGGCCCTTGTGGCTAAGGGGATCAGGGGGTATGGAGAGAAGGCAGGTACGGGATACTGAGTTGGATGATCAGCCATGATCATATTGAATGGCGGTGCAGGCTCGAAGGGCCGAATGGCCTACTCCTGCACCTAATTTCTATGTTTCTATGACTTTGGAGTGTGTGGGGGAAACTGAAGATCTCGGAGAAAACCCACGCGGTCACGGGGAGAACGTACAAACTCCGTACTGGCAGCGCCCGTAGTTGGGATCGAACCGGGTCTCCAGCGCTGCGTGCTGTAAGGCAGCGACTCTACCGCTGCGCCACCATGCACCACTTACACTGGTCCCATTTTATTGTCCCCTTATCCCCATTAACCCCCCCCCCCCCCAGACTGAACCACACACATCCACACGCTGTTTGAAGTGCAAACAGAACAAATGAACCGACCAACCCTCCATGTCTTTGGCTGTGGGAGGAAACAGAGGGGTCGTCCACAGGGAAAACTTGCAAACACAGACAGTGCTGAGGTTCAAGGTTGAAACCAGGTCTCCATGCTGTGTGGCAGCAGCTCCTGCGCAGTGAGGGACTGGATGTTGAAGGTTCTCAGATGGGATGTTGTACGAGACCACCCAGTTCAAGCACACAGCTGTCAAAACTGTACCAAACCCACTTGCAGCTCAGACTTTGGCCAAGTAATCAAGAGTAGGAAGTGGAAATGAGTTGGCCTTGATAAGAACAAAACAACTGGCACAAAACTAGAACTCATTAAGGTCCAAATCGTCCCCGCCCACAGAAATACAGCCAGGGTGTGGCTGCATCATGGTGACGCTGGGAAGCAAGAGGTAGCAGCTTTGAACCCTGGTCTTGGAATTTAAACGTGTTACCCAGGGGTAGGAAAAACAGCTGCCTTCATCCACTGCCAGCCACCTCAAGCCCTTCACAGTCAGTGAGTTAGTTTGCAGTGTGGTCATGGTTGGTTCTCAGCCAGATACAGCAGTCACTCTGCAACAGGGGTGTGCTCAGGCATTTAAACCGGCGGGTCCATCAAACGGGTTTGCATGAAGTATTTATGGTTTCTCATGCCTCCTTAATGTGCTAAGTGATTAATGTGAGCCATGCTCTTGCCAGCAGCCTCCCCTCAACTCTTTATACTCCACACAACAAGATCCCACAGATGGCAATTAATAATTATTCTGAAGAAGGGGCCCGAGCCGAAACGTCACCTATTCCTGCAGAGAGGCTGCCTGATCCACTGAGTTGCTCCAGCAAATTGTGTTCCGTGCAAGGGTCCAGCATTTGCCGTCCCTCGTGTCAACAGATAGTCCTTTCTCGTTGAAGTGGCTGAGGGATTGGTGCTGTTTGAAGACTGGGATGGATTTTGGATCAATGTTGGTTCAGGATATGTATGGATGGATCAAAGGTGTTCCATTCCCCTTCAAGGAACGTGGCCATGGGATTTATCATGTTCACTTTAATGGGATGTCAGGACTTTCATATGAGGAAAGATTGGATAGACCCGGCTTGTACTCGCTGGAATTTAGAAGATTGAGGGGGGATCTTATAGAAACTTACAAAATTCTTAAGGGGTTGGACAAGCTAGATGCTGGAAGATTGTTCCCGATGTTGGGGGAGTCCAGAACAAGGGGTCACAGTCTAAGGATAAGGGGGAATTCCTTTAGGACCGAGATGAGGAAAACATTCTTTACGCAGAGAGTGGTGAGTCTCTGGAATTCTCTGCCACAGAAGGTAGTTGAGGCCAGTTCATTGGCTATATTTAAGAGGGCGTTAGATGTGGCCCTTGTGGCTAAGGGGATCAGGGGGTATGGAGAGAAGGCAGGTACAGGATACTGAGTTGGATGATCAGCCATGATCACATTGAATGGCGGTGCAGGCTCGAAGGGCCGAATGGCCTACTCCTGCACCTATTTTTCTATGTTTCAATGTTTCTAATCATCAGGCACGTTGATCCAAAGTGGACTCTCAGCGCTTTCATACAATTAAACAGCATGGAAACTGGCCATTCATCCCATTACGTTCATGCCAACCTTCGTACCTACCAAAATTGACCCTTTGTACCTGCACTTGGAGACTCAAGTGCCTGGCGGGAACTTTCTTAATTATTGTGAGTGATTCCAGTCATACTCTGGTTGGAAAGGTCTTCCTCAGATCCTTCTAAACCCTAAATTGGATGTAGACACCTCTGCTATAGGGTGACAATTCCTATTATATACCCTATCCATGCCCCTCATGATTGTTATGCACCTCTATCAGGTCCCCCTCATTGGGTTAGCCGGCAGAATCCGTCCACTTCATCAAGGTAGCGCAAGCAGTTCAGTTTACACTGAGGGCGCAGGAAGAAGCCGCAGATGCTGGTGTCTACCAAAGGTAGGCACGACGTCTGCTGGAGTAACTCGGCAAGCCAGGCATCATCTCTGGAGACAAAGGATGGGTAACGTTTCGGGTTGGGCCCTTGGGAGGAGGGACCTGGAGGGAAGATAGAAACTGCTGAGTTGCGTGTCCACCCCAGAATCACCTGCATTTCCATCAAATGCTCCGGTTTCCGCACACATGATTACTGCAAACCACCCCTTAATATAGTTAAGTGGCACAAAAAAAGGGCATTGAAGTAGCATTGAAGGGCATGTCTGAGAGAATATGTAAGGGTGGGATGGCTCCACTGCGAGCCAGCCTGCACTTGATGGGCCGAATAACCCACCTCCTTTGTGGAATGATTAAGCCAGAGACGTGTAATTGGGTTATAGTCCACCTTGTGACTGAATAGCACTAACCTTGAGGTACAACTGTGGTGGAGGAACCAGAGGGGCGATTCCAAGAAACAATGTCACTCTCCGTCTCAATTTCCTGGCAAGGTGTCGATATTCCTTCAACAGCTTCTAATGTGCCAATGGATAAATCTTTAGCTGAAGGATAGTTGCAGAGCAATAGAGAAAAAGCAGGAGTATGAGATTCACTGGCTTGCTCAGATCAAATGACACAGATGCAATGTGACCTCCTGCCTGATTGTACAGTCCGTGGCCCTGTGGTTCTGGTATGAACTCTTCCTTGCTGGCGTTATCTATTCCCTCATTTTGTCTTGTTCACACCTACGTTTCCCCCACTACCCCTCCCCCAAACAATTATTTCTTTTAACATTAGAAATAATGCATTTTTCGCTCAAAACCCCCACAGAACGCTGGAGGAACCCAGCATCTATCTGTGTGTGGAAATGGACCTCATTGAAACGTACCGAATAATGAATGGCTCGGATAGAGTGGACGTGCAGAGGATGTTTCCACTAGTGGGAGAGTCTAGGACTAGAGGTCATGGCCTCAGAATTAAAGGACGTCCCTTTAGGAAGGAGACGAGGAGGACTTTCTTTAGCCAGAGGGTGGTGAATCTGTGGAATTCTTTGCCACAGAAGACTGTGCAGGCCATCAGTGGATATTTTTTTAAGGCAGAGATAGATAGATAGATTCTTGATTCGTATGAATGTCAGGGGTTAGGGGGAGAAGGCTGGAGAATGGGGTTTGGAGGGAGAGATAGATCAGCTGTGATTGAATGGCAGAGCAGACTTGATGGGTCGAATGGCCGATTTCTGATCCTATGATGTCAGCAGCCGTCTTCTGATTGTTGCAGTGGACTAAGCTGGGAAAGAGAGATAGAGCAGAAGTGAGCCAGGGAAGTGATCAGGGAATATAGTTGGGGGGGGGGGGAGGGGGTTGATTGGCAGATGGGTGGAGTATGTGATAAAGGCTCGAGGTGAAAAAGAGATGAAAGGGTACCAGACAGGGAGGAAGGAAGAGTGAAATGATGTTCCCAAAATGCTTCATACCATTTATGACAGCTCAATCCATCGCAGGTTGTGCAAAATTATTTGCCCTGCAAACGACAATAGAATCTGGACTACTTTTCAAAGATCGCACTGCATAAGTAATGATGTTCCTTCTGTGGAATTAATTGGTCCACCAAAGCAAACGGTTTATTTCCATCCACTCCATTGCATACTCTAATTGTCTGAATCATTTTGATTAGACCCCCTGGTGGAATGTAGGCCTGGCCTTTGCAGCCTGTCTTGGTGGCATTAACCCTATGAGCCCCAGTAACAATCTGTGGTTACGGTCAATGTTAGGCTAGCAAAGGCCAGCTACTGACCCCGGCTGTTGCCACCAGCCTGGCTGCCCTGACCCATGCACACAGCTTGCCTTCACTGCCCTGGTCTTGGAGGCTGATTTATTCCTCCCAGCCCACTTTGTAGTCCCTTTGTGCTGGAAGCAATCGGCACAGCAGGCGGGTCTCTCAGCACAGAGCTGTGACATCCTCCTGCCATTGACTGTGTGTCTGATGGCAGAAGGCTGCTTCCTAACAGGTGACGCTTTGAACCAGTCCTGAATTTCAAAGGCACTTTCAAGATAAATAGTTACAGCTAGCGTTGCTCTCTCCTTTATTTGAATGGTGGAAACAATTGACCTTGTGCCCTTGTGGTCAGAGCTGCAGCAAACAAATCTGCAGAAACAGCCCCTGGTGAACCACTTTTGGAACGGAGTTTTGCTGTGTTGGCCTCTCGTCACCGTCCAAACGCAGATCAGTTTCCATTCGGTGCCTCTTCAATGTAAGTTTTTTTTCTGCTAACAGTTTTGTCCTGGTGACTGGGTGACCTGCCCATACCCTGGGAGGTCAGGGTCAACCATGATCGGCCCATTTGTTCGGCCTGCACTTGCCCTCGCGCACGCACGCACGCACGCACGCACGCACGCACGCCTGTGGACCCAGTATAGATTTTCCTCCTCTTTCTCCCTATCCATCCATTGCCTCTCTTTATCTATCCATCCTCACTCCCTCCCCGTCTTCTCTCTCTCACACACACTCTTACCATCTCTCTCTCGCCTCTCTCTTGCCTGCTCCCCCCTCCTCTCTCTCTCTCTCTCTCTCTCTCTCCCCACGTTTCCCTTTCTCCATTCCCCTCTCCACGTCTCTTCCCCTAAATCTCTGTCTCTCGGGGCTCCCCTCCCTTCACCTCTCCCTCCTACATCTCCCACACTTCTCCTCTGCCCCTTCCCCCTCACCCTCGCCGCTCCCCCTTCTCTCCTTCCTCCTCTTCTCCCTAGATCTTATCTCACCTCCTTGTTCTTCCCTTTATCCATCTCTCATCCCCTCTCCCCCCTCCCCTTTCCCCCTCTCTCTCTTCCTCTGCCTTTCCCTGGGGATATTTCCCCGTTCTCGCTGCTCTCCCAATCTCCACACTCTCTCTCCATTTCCCCCTCTCTTCACCGCCCTCCTCATTCTCTCTCTCTCTCTCTTCCCTTTTCACCTTTCCCCTGTGTTTCTCTCCCCACCTCACACTTTCTTTCTTCCCCTCCTCTCTCTCTAACTCTCTCTCTCTCTCTAACTCTCTCTCTCTCCCCCTCCTCTCTCTCTAACTCTCTCTCTCCCCCCCCTCCTCTCTCTCTAACTCTCTCTCTCTCTAACTCTCTCTCTCTCTAACTCTCTCTCTCTCTCCCCCTCCTCTCTCTCTAACTCTCTCTCTCTCTAACTCTCTCTCTCTCCCCCTCCTCTCTCTCTAACTCTCTCTCTCTCTCTAACTCTCTCTCTCTCCCCCTCCTCTCTCTCTAACTCTCTCTCTCTCTAACTCTCTCTCTCTCTCCCCCTCCTCTCTCTCTAACTCTCTCTCTCTCTCTCTCTAACTCTCTCTCTCTCTAACTCTCTCTCTCTCTCCCCCTCCTCTCTCTCTAACTCTCTCTCTCTCTAACTCTCTCTCTCTCTCCCCCTCCTCTCTCTCTAACTCTCTCTCTCTCTCTAACTCTCTCTCTCTCCCCCTCCTCTCTCTCTAACTCTCTCTCTCTCTAACTCTCTCTCTCTCTCCCCCTCCTCTCTCTCTAACTCTCTCTCTCTCTCTAACTCTCTCTCTCTCCCCCTCCTCTCTCTCTAACTCTCTCTCTCTCTAACTCTCTCTCTCTCCCCCTCTCTCTCCAACTCTCTCTCTCTCCCCCTCCTCTCTCTCTCCCCCTCCTCTCTCTCTAACTCTCTCTCTCTCTAACTCTCTCTCTCTCTAACTCTCTCTCTCTCTCCCCCTCCTCTCTCTCTAACTCTCTCTCTCTCTAACTCTCTCTCTCTCCCCCCCCTCCTCTCTCTCTAACTCTCTCTCTCTCTTTCTCTCCCTCTCTCTAACTCTCTCTCCACCTCTCGTTCCCCACCTCTCGCTCTCTCCTCTCCCCTTTCCTCTCCAAAAGCTGTTTACTGCGCCTCTGTGGTAGACGTGACAACAAACTGAACTGAACCTCCCCCACTTCTCTTTCTCTTGCTCTCCTCTCTCCTCACGCACTTTTGAGTATAGGAGCAGGGAGGTTCTACTTCAGTTGTATAGGGTCTTGGTGAGGCCACACCTGGAGTATTGCGTACAGTTCTGGTCTCCAAATCTGAGGAAGGACATTATTGCCATAGAGGGAGTGCAGCGAAGGTTCACCAGACTGATCCCTGGGATGTCAGGACTGTCTTATGAACAAAGACTGCATAGACTCGGTTTATACTCTCTAGAATTTAGGAGATTGAGAGGGGATCTTATAGAAACTTACAAAATTCTTAAGGGGTTGGACAGGCTAGATGCAGGAAGATTGTTCCCGATGTTGGGGAGGTCCAGGACAAGAGGTCACAGCTTAAGGATAAGGGGGAAATCCTTTAGGACCGAGATGAGAAGGACATTTTTCACACAGAGAGTGGTGGGTCTCTGGAACTCTCTGCCACAGAGGGTAGTTGAGGCCAGTTCATTGGCTATATTTAAGAGGGAGTTAGATGTGGCCCTTGTGGCTAAGGGGATCAGAGGGTACGGAGAGAAGGCAGGTACAGGATACTGAGTTGGATGATCAGCCATGATCATATTGAATGGCGGTGCAGGCTCGAAGGGCCGAATGGCCTACTCCTGCACCTAGTTTCTATGTTTCACTCTCTCCATATCTCTTCCACCTTTTGGTCCCTACCCACTATGTGTTGCCCTCTCTCCCACCAGAGGGAGAAATAGACTAGAGAGAGAGAGAGAGGGGGGGGAGTGGTGTGGAGAATTGAGCGTACGCCCGGTGTATGTCAGACTGAGGCAGTTGCTTCAGGATATGGCAGGCCTGCAGGGTGAGGGCAAGCTCCCAGCAATGTCCGGAACTCTGCAAGGACAGCGATGCCAGAATGGCAGGTGGAATATGTGTCCGCATTCCGGTTCATAAAGCCAGTCACTTGCACTGATTTAAAGCACTATTGAGACGAATGAAAAAACGTTTGGTCCCCAGACACAATGAACACTAATTTGGCGTGAATGTTCCTGAAGCATTTCGCGACGTCTTCCACCCTCACGGACAATCTGTCAATAGATTGAATTAATTGTCCATTCAATCGTTTTATCATAGGGAAGTGTTGTGTTTAAACCCGAAGCTGCGCTTTCCACATGAACAAGCTGGGAATGTCTGCAGCAGATAATTCCAGAGGAGAACCAGTGGGGGGGGGGGGGGGGGGTGAGAAGTGTTTTTTTTTGTGTGGAAACCCAGCCCAATAAATCTAATCAGCTCAGGTGGGCAAGATGTTATCACAGAGGCCAGCCAGGGACCAGCACGCAGTGGAGAACCATAAAAGGGAATGCTAAATGTTGACGAATTGCGTGTCTTTCAGTACACGAAGGGGTTTTAACGTGCGTAGGCGCCGGTTGTATGAGATTTCTGACGGGCGGCCCGCCTCAGCTTGCTTCCCCCATGCTGGCCTCAGTGAATCTGAGCTCATCCAATACTGCGTGTCTCACCACTCCCATTGTCCTGCTCACTACCGCCCACGATCAACACAACCCTGGCTCAACTCAAGTCATCAAAGATAGACACAAAATGCTAGACTAAAGGGCCTGTCCCACCAGCATGCAACTCCATGCGATGAGCGCGACCTAACGTGGTCGCTTGAGCCGTCCGGCGTCGCGGGGCCAGTCCCACTTCGATCGCCGGAGCCGTGCGGAATTGTGCGGAGTTCGTCCCGACATCGCGCGGGGCTCCGAAAAACTGACCGTGTTCAAAAATTCCGCGCAGCAACAGCTTGTCGGCTCGCAGTCGCCTCGACGCATGACACACCGCCTCGACATCGTGCCTCCGTGAACCTGTCTGTAGGTGCCTCCGTGGCCCTCTGTGTGTGAGCCTCTGTGCCCCTCTCTGTGTGCCCCTCTCTGTCCTGGCGAACTTACCTTTAAGACTTCGCTCCAAGTTCGCCTCACTTTGCGCCACGTTGCGCCACTCACCCGACCTCCGCGCGGCCCTCGCTGCCGGTTTGGTCGCGCTTGCCGCAAGCAGGCGCATGCTGGTGGGAACGGCCCTGTACAGGGGATCACCCGACCTCCGCGCGGCCCCCGCTTCTAGTTTGATCGCGCTCATCGCATGGAGTCGGATGCTGGTAGGACAGGCCCTTAACTCAGCAGGTCAGGCAGCATCTCTGGAAAAAAAGGAATGGCTGACGTTACGGGTTGGAACCCCTCTTCAGTGATTCAATGATGCTTTATTGTCGACAAAATTCACTGAACAGTCCCATCTACTGCCTGCCGCCTTCCCAGCCTCCCCCCTCCTGAAAGATTGAGGTGGGGGGGGGGGGGGAGCTGGATGCGAGATAAGGAGGCGATTTGTCCTTCTTTCTCCAGCTCTGCAGCGCTCGATCTCTGACCCCCCCCCAACCCACCCCCCCCAGCCCCTCCACACTTCAAAGGGAGGAGATTTACGAGGCAATGGAGATACAGGGAACTGCAGATGCAGAAACCCTGACTGAAAACATAACGTTGGAGGAGCTCAGTGGGTCAAGACATATCCATGGGGGAAAACAGACAGATGACGTTTGGGTCAGGGCCCTTCTTCAGACTAATGGAGTGGAGGGGTGAAAGCCGGCAAAAAGAGGTGGGGGTGGACCAAAGTCTGGCAAGTGATAGGACGACAGACACAAAATGCTGGAGTAACTCAGCGGGACCGGCAGCATCTCTGGAGAGAAGGAATGGGTGACGTTTCGGGTCCCGCTAAGTTACTCCAGCTTTTTTGTGTCCATCCAGTTTAAACCAGCATCTGCAGTTCCTTCCTGCACGTGAGGTAGTTGATTGTCAGAAGGGCGGAGATACGGACAAATTCTAGAGGTGAAAAGGGGACCAAGGGTGTCAGGTAAGGAAGTAAGGCTGGAGGGAGGGATATGGACGTGAAGGTACAGGGGGGGGAGAGGAAAGAGGAGGAATTTGAGGGAAATTGGCAACTCAAGAATGGGAAATGAGTATATAGAGGAGCAGACAGGAGCAGGGTGGCCTGAATGGTGGAAGAAATGTGTGCACAAATGTTTTTCAGGCATAGGGTGACGAGTGCGAGGGGATGTTGTGGAAGCTGATATGGGTTAAGAAGCATTTTATCAGACATGTGAACTGGCAGGGAATGCAGGGATGTGGGTCATCTCCAGCAAGATCGTATTCATTTAGATTGGCGTTGTAATCAGCGCAGACATGATGGGTCGATGGTCCTGTTCCTCGGTTGTACTCTTCAATATTCTCTCTCATACGCCCCTGTTCTCTTGTGCATCATGTACTTACATTACATTGCATTACTGGTCCATTGATCTCACCATTCATTTTGGAAGTCCTCCCTTAAACTTCTTTCTGTAAAGCAATCTGCGAATATAATCACTTTGCAAGGTCTATTCATCTGACCTGAAAATATTCCTTTTTTGGTCTGGGTGTCAAATACTTGCCTGATAATGCACCAGTGACACAATGTGGGCCCTTTTGTGATCTAAGGTTGCTACGTCCATGCAGGATGCGTTCAGCGGACATGTTGCTCAGGTTGGATTCTGTCCAGGGAATCATAGGCCCGGTGATGCATTGTTAGAGGTAACAGAGTGGATCGCAGATGGTTCTGGGGTTGCAATCCGAGGGACCCTCTAAAGTTCAGTGGTGGAAAGGCCATGGGGAAGTGGGACTAATTGAATTGCTCTTTTCAACGAGTATCACAGCCACATTGATCAAATGGCATTTTTCTCCACTGCACTATTCCCTGACCAGACTGGACCCCTAGTTTGAAGTAATATTAAAGGATTGGCAGAAATTAAATGCGGGTGTAAATACTGACAAGGATGTTGCCAGGACTGGGAGCTCGAGTAATGAGGAGAGGCTGGGGATTGTTTTCATTAGAATGCTAAAGACTGAGTATTCATTGTATTTTGCCTTCCAAAGATTTATAACATCATGAGAAGCTCAGATAAGATGGATGGTCAATGTCTTAAGGGCCTGTCCCACCAGCATGCGACTGCATGCGGCCAGCGCGACGTAACGTGGTCGCTTGAGCCGTACGGCCTCGCGGGGCCGGTCCCACTTCGATCGTCGGAGCCGTTTGGAGTTGTGCGGGGCTGGTCCAGACATCGCGCGGGGCTCCGAAAAACTGACTGTTCAAAAATCCCGCGCGGCAACGGCCTGTCGGCCCGCAGCCGCATTAAGGCCGCACGCAGCGTCTTGATGTCGTACGGCTAGCGCGTGGCATTGCGCGATGACATCACCGCCCGGCGTGCCGTTGCGTGATGACATCACCGCCAGACGCCGTGCGACGTCCAAATTCAGTCGGCCCGCCTCCTGCCCAGCTGATTGGTGAGTATGATGTCGGGACCAGCTCCATACGGCTCTGCGGTTGGAAGAGGGACCGGCCCCGCGAGGCCGTACGCCTCAAGCCACCACGTTTGGTCGCGCTCGCCGCATGCAGTCGCATGCTGGTGGGACAGGCCCTTTATTCCCAGGGTAGGAGAGTCTCAAACTAGAGGGCAGAGATTTTAAGTGAGAGGGGAAAATTTTAAAGGTGACTTGATGGGCAAGGTCTTCACAAAGAAGGTGGTGGGTACATGGAACCAGCTGCCAGAGGGAATGCTAGAAGGTGGGTTCAATGACAACATGTAAAAGACATGAAGATAGGAACACAGCTTGGAACACTGACAGGGACATGGGCCAAACGCAGGCAAATGGAACGAGCTCAAGAAGGCATCTTGATCGGCATTGGGTAATTTGGGCCCAAGGGCCTGTTTTCATGTTGTATAACTCTGTGACTATTTCTTGTCATAAAATATTCCCTCGTGCCTACCTTCCTGAATTAAATCAGATGACCGCTGCTTCCTGCAGCCAATTAGCTCAGCGGGCTCCAGGCTCCCAGCTGTCTGCCAGCAACATGCTGTTGCCCTGTCCCGTGCTGAGGTGCAATATGGTTTGGGCTCCTCTCGCTTCTATGTCAGGCTGCTCAGCGACAGGGTTTCAAGGGCCCCAGGACGTTAACTGTGCGTGCGTTGGTAATCCCTGCACATTTAAAGCCTTTTCATGCCAGTTACAAAGCTGTTCCACTTTGCCAGTTCCACTCTTCCACTGATAGAGATGGGAGTTGTTTACCAGCCTTGTGTCGGAAACAACTGCAGATGCTGGTTTAAATCGAAGATAGACACAAAATGCCGGAGTAACTCAGCGAGACAGGCGGCATCTCTGCAGAGAAGGAAGGATGATGTTTTGGGTTGAGACTCTACTTCAGACTGAAGGAGGGTCTGAACAAGGGTCTCGACTCGAAACGTCACCCATCTCTTCTCCACAGATGCAGCTTGTCCCGCTGAGTTACCCCAGCATTTTGTGTTTACCAGCCTTCCTCCACTGTTTCTCCCATTACAGCAGCACATGCACACTCGAGCAATATTTGACATTCATGTATTGATGCATTTGTTGGACAAACTTGTGGCCTGTTTCCACACAGTTTAGGCGAGTGAGAGGCGACTTGATTGAAACATATTCAACTCTAAGGGGACTTAATAGGAAGAATGTGGAGAGTATGCTTCTCATTGTGGGGGAATCTAAAACCAGGGTCACAGTTTAAAACAAAATGGCCACCCATTTAAGATAGAGATGACGTGACATACTTCAGGGCTGCCAACATTGGGTGAGAGTTGGGAGTGCGAAATTGAGAGAGACCAAGCCCAAGGGAGCATAGCGATCGAAGAGGGGGGGAGGGTGTGTGAGGGGGGGAGGGTGTGTGAAAGGGGGGGGGGGGGTGTGAGGTGGGGGGGAGGGTGTGTGAGGGGGGGGGAGGGTGTGTGAGGGGAGGGGGGGGTGTGGGAGGGAGGTTCCCCCCCTCCCATTGGTAGGGAGCTTTTGCATTTTTCAGCTTGAAAGTGTGCAATCTGGTGCATACTGTAGCGAGTCTTTTAACCTATACTTGAATGCAATATTTATGCTCTAAATTGGATTAGCTATGAATAAGGTTAGGCTAAATTACATTCCTAATTACATTCCACAGTAGAGCCAGGCTCTGATCAACAGGTGCAGCACATGAATGATCTTAGTATATTCATGTATGGAAATCAGATTATAATCAAGCACTTGGGCCATGTTGACCAACCTGAGTCTCACTGCACATCTGGGACTACTGACCCTGACTCCAGTTGCATACCTTCTCTCATTCCTGCCCCCGGGTCCAGCCCTACACCTGGCCCCCTATTGTACCCTGATCATAGCTGCTTACCTGCTTAGGTTCCCAGTGCTGAACACTCCCATTATCCCAGCTTTGACTGCACACCTAGTACTATTCCAGACCTTGACTCTGGATGCACACTTGGCCTTGCTCCTAGCTCCTCTGCACTGACAATATATCTGGCCCATACATAAAGCCCCATATCTGATCCCCTGGACTTAACCTATTACGTTCAATCCCACAGGTGCTTATCTAGTGCGATAATCTTTTATGGGGCACTTCACGGACCAAATTTGCTAGATCCGTTGGCTTCCCTGTTATCTAACATGCTAGTTACTTTGTCAAAGAAGTCATCAAGGTCTGCTACAGAGAGTGGTGGGTCTCTGGAACTCTCTGCCCCCGGGGGTAGTTGAGGCCAGTTCATTGGCTATATTTAAGAGGGAGTTAGATGTGGCCCTTGTGGCTAAGGGGATCAGAGGGTATGGAGAGAAGGCAGGTATGGGATACTGAGTTGGATGATCAGCCACGATCATATTGAATGGCGGTGCAGGCTCGAAGGACCGAATGGCCTACTCCTGCACCTAATTTCTATCAATTGGTTGAACACAATTTCTCATCCATAAAATCATACTCATTCAGCTGTATAAGTATTCTGTTACCATTTCCTTCATTTTCCTGACAAACTGTCTTGAAGTCATTTTCACCCCCAATATTTTCAGTATTTTGCTGTCTTCCTCTCAGCTGGGACTTTTCCGAAATGCAAAGTCCAATAACTATATATTTAAGCAATATTATTCTATTAAATGTGATCTTGAGAGTACATAATATTTTCTGTGCTATTCATAACACAACAATGATAAAAAAAGATCCTTGTTTTGATTGCATCTACCAACATGCATACATTATTATATTACAGCTAATATGTACTGAGGGCAATTTTTTGTTCCAATGCTCCCCATTCCCAATTACTTTTACATTGAAGTGATTGAAATCCAAGTGAAGTTTAAATGGCATCATAAAAGTAAAACCTCCGGAATGGATGATATTCATTATGTGGTTGGTCAGTATCAGCACAATTACTATATTAAGCTTTGAATTTTCAGATGTCCTGCTTCAAGCTAAAACTAAAGATAAATAATAACCTCCTCACACATTCCCCTGCAAGTATCTCTGTCACTCCTTTAAAATATGTCCCCTCTTTGAACAAGCTCTTAAACATTGCATTTGAATCAGTTTCCATCTGATTACACTCCTTGAGGATGTTCATCTACGTGTTCAATTAATAAAACAATGAGATTGGGGACATTTCTATTCAACCTGTCAAAGGAATTGGGGGGGGGGGGGAGGGGGTTAGAAATAGTCAGTGAGGTAAACAAACATAATAGTTGAGTGGCAAATGACAATAGTGCTACATTCCCAATATTGAACTGATGGAAATAATGGGTTATCGGGGCTGTATGTTGTGACAGCCAGCCTGACACCTTGCATGTCATTTTAATATTACACTTATCCCATCCCCCTGGATATTCCGGATGAATAAATTAAGGTTTTGTTACAATTTAATTACAAATCAGGCTAATTACAAATCAATAACATTAGCCAACTCCAAAACATAAAGCGCTGAGCATTGGGATCCAGACATCACGGACATCTGGCCTCAGTTCCCTGCTCACATCTGGCAGGGTTCTCCGTCTGGAAACAGGGGCCATGGAGCGTTTTTGAAAGTGGGGGGGCTGAGCGATCACTGATCACTGGCCTTGGGGGGAGGGTGTGGGAGGGGGGGTGTTGCCCTTTAAAAAGTTACCTCTTAAAAATACTTCAAACAAAAACATTGAAATCATACTTCTACAATGCACTAAAACATAATGTTAATACATCAACTTTCAAAAAGTCCATACCATGGGAGGTGGGGTACTTTTTGAAATTTGATGTATTAAAATTAAAATTAAAATGCATTTAAAGAGTAACTTTTTCCACACAAAGGGTGGTGGGTGTACGGAACAAGCTGCCAGAGGAGGTAGTTGAGTCAGGGACTATCGTAACATTTAAGAAACAGTTAGACTGATACATGGATAGGACAGGTTTGGAGAGTTATGGACCAAAAGCAGGTAGTGTAGCTGGGACATGTTGGCGGGTGTGGGCA
>OY740788.1:77295964-77318464 GCA_963514005.1 Raja brachyura | reverse complement strand
CAGGATCAGGGACCTGGAAATGGTGTCACGGTAATCCAGAAATTAGTGCTGCTGCTCTGTACCACCAGTGCACGGTTCGATCCTGACCCCCGGTGCTGCCTGTGTGGAGTTTGCACGTTCTCCTTGCGACTGTTTGGGTTTCCCCCCCCACCCCCACCCGAGAGCTCCACTTTCCTCCCACATTTCAAAGTAGGTTGCTCTAAATGACCCCTCGGTGTGGGTAAATGGCCAATGAATCAAAGGGACTTTGATGGCCAAATGGAGAGAGTACGGTCCAGGGCTACAGAGAGGGGTCCGAGGGGGATGGGATCACTCTGCGCCAACTCAATGCACTGGTTTTGTGTTGTGACAGGTGAGTGGTGAATATAATGGTTACTGCACTCTTGATAATAGGCCAATCTGTGCACAGGGCCTTTCTAGCTCCCATAGAAATTCTCAGTTACACAGAACTACTTCACCTCACACCAACCTAATTTATATGTTTATAGATTGTAGACGGATGGGTAAATCTGGTGCTTATTTCCAATTGCTGCTTGAGTGGGTAACTAGGTCAATGTCGAAGAGAGTTAATAGTTCTCGCCACCAGTGTAACCTAGCAACACACCAGATAGTTTTAATACTGAATTTATTCAATTAACTGAATTACAAGTGCCACCACCTATATAACCATATAACCATCTAACAATTACAGCACGGAAACAGGCCCTTCCAGTCCGTGCCGACTATTTATTTTCCCCTAGTCCCATCTACCTGCACTCAGACCATACCCCTCCATTCCCTTCCCGTCCATATACCTATCCACTTTACTTTTAAATGTTAAAATCGATCCTGCCTCCACCACTTCTGCTGGAAGCTCATTCCACACAATCACCACTCTCTGAGTAAAGAAGTTCCCCCTCATGTTACCCCTAAACTTCTGTCCCTTAATTCTCATGTCATGCCCTCTTGTTTGAATCTTCCCTACCCTCAATGGGAAAAGCTTATCCACGTCAACTCTGTCTATCCCTTTCATCATTTTAAAGACCTCAATCAAGCCCCCCCTTAACCTTCTGCGCTCCAAAGAATAAAGGCCTAACTTGTGAAGTATCTGGACAAGTTAGCTCAAGTTAGCCACCTAGCTCAAGTTTCTGGAGACTAACCCACTAATGTAAACACCATGCAGCCTCACTGCACACCAATTAATTGATACACTCAAGTAAACCACAGCCTCACCATCCAATTCTATGCTGAGCCCAACCACACAAGCCACATTTTATGCCACATGCTCCAGTCCCATTAGCATAGGTTGAACTAACACCTATGCCACAAGTGTTTGGTGTTAAGTATTGAAGCAATCATTGATTGATAGCTGTACTTAATAAGGGTACTATTGCATACTGGGAGAGTTACTGGGTGCAATCAACTTTTATTAGTTCATTTATTCAGAGGCACACATTTAAATCTCGGCGTTAACACTAGATGTGAGGTTTTAAAGGAAGAAGGTGGATGTCAGTAATGGTAACGAGGTTATCGCAAACCTATATGACCATCGGATGTCCTTTATGGGAGGAAACCTGCCGTACGTACTTTACCTGGCCTCTCCGTGTGACCCAGGTTCACCTGTGTGTTGACTCTGCACTGACTCCTCATTGCAGGGGTAATTGGGATTGGGCAATAAACGCCGTCATTTTCAGCAGCATCCACCACATCGCATGAATTAACGATGAATAACATTTGCCAGGCCATTTCATTTCACGGGATGCTGTGCTCGGGTGATGCATAATTCAACCTTCATTTCCCTTCTGCGTTTTTCTCCCGGTAAGGATTGGAGGGGACGAGAAACCGCAGAACAGAACACCGTACCAGGAATGTAGAAAGTTAACAGAACATCAGCAGCAAGTTATTGAAGTTAATGTTTAATAACTGCACAGCAGTAATACAATCTAAAGTCAGCAAAAGAATTGAACGGGAATGCAGCGTGCTGGACTCTATATTTAATACTTTGTAATTAGTTCCCTGCAGTCAAAACATATTGCTTTCCAGTTTTTGCAATTGGTAACCATTGGTGGTTTGATGTGCTGGTGGGTTTAGTCTGCACACAGAGCCAGAGACGAACTCATAACAGTAAAAGTGGAACACTAATGTTGGAGTCTAACTGTGAAGAATAAGTTAGAAAAGGCTAACCCCACCAAGGATAAGACCTTAGATAAGGTCTTATATAAAGGCAGTTGTAATTCATTCAAAATTAATGTAGATTCCTTAAAAGATCGCAGAATCTATGTTTTGTTATTCCTTCATTGCATGTGGCTGCCATCGGTGAGGTTGGCACTGGTTGGCCATTGAAAGTAGCCTCGAAATGGATCACCTCCTGGACCAGTTCGTTCTTTTCTTTTTTTCCTCAAATTTATATTTCTATACAAACGTCAGCATTCCCAAAAACACATGTCTTCTGCTTGCTGGACAGCGTTGCCCACAATCCCATCATTTGATTCCCCCTTGCTACGGATGGCTCCACAGATGGCATAGGTTGTCCATTGAATCTCCCAGCCACTTTATCAACATCAGCAAGGTTGATTTGAATGGTGGCATGGTCCTTGCCACCAAAAATTCTGTTGCTAGCAGAGCATTTGCGTGGAACGTAAAGATCAACAAATCCCCCTGCATCGTTCTGCATGCTGGGCGTATTCAATGGATAATGAAGTAGATTTTCAGTCTACAGAGAGATTTGGGACATTTGGAAGAGTGGCCTGAAAGATGGCAGATGGAGTTTAATGCTGATAAGTGTGAGGTGCTACATCTTGGCAGGACAAATCAAAATAGGACGTACATGGTAAATGGTAGAGAATTGAGGAATGCTGTGGAACAGAGGGATCTAGGAATAACTGTGCATAGTTCCCTGAAGGTGGAATCGCATGTAGATAGGGTGGTAAAGAAAGCTTTTGGGGGGCTGGCCTTTATAAATCAGAGCATTGAATATAGGAGTAGGGAAGTAATGTTAAAATTGTACAAGGCATTGGTGAGACCAATTCTGGAGTATGGTGTACAATTTTGGTCGCCTAATTATAGGAAGGATGTCAACAAAATAGAGAGAGTACAGAGGAGATTTACTAGAATGTTGCCTGGGTTCCAGCAACTAAGTTACAGAGAAAGTTTGAACAAGTTAGGTCTTTATTCTTTGGAGCGCAGAAGGTTAAGGGGGGACTTGATTGAGGTCTTTAAAATGATGAAAGGGATAGACAGAGTTGACGTGGATAAGCTTTTCCCATTGAGGGTAGGGAAGATTCAAACAAGGGGGCATGACATGAGAATGAAGGGACAGAAGTTTAGGGGTAACATGAGGGGGAACTTCTTTACTCAGAGAGTGGTGGCTGTGTGGAATGAGCTTCCAGCAGGTGGTGGAGGCAGGATCGATTTTAACATTTAAAGGTAAAGTGGATAGGTATATGGACGGGAAGGGAATGGAGGGGTATGGTCTGAGTGCAGGTAGATGGGACTAGGGGAAAATAAATGGTCGGCACGGACTGGAAGGGCCGAGAAGGCCTGTTTCCGTGCTGTAATTGTTATACGGTTATATGGGAGGCCTTTTATTCCGTTATTGTGGAGACCCCCAGCAGCAAAAAGAAAGTGGGTTCTGCAGTGGACAGAATTGACCACATTGTTCTGTGCATGGGGTTGTGTGATGACCAGGCTGGATCAGGGAACAGACTTCCTTCTCAACGAGCTATGGCTTCACTGTCGGTGCACCAATATTTTGTTCCATGTTTATTCCATGAGGCTCACTTGCTCAGATCATTAGTTCAGACATCTGGATCACGAGTTGGATAATTTGGCCGCTGTACTGCGTTTACCACTCCCATGAATGGAGCTTTGAGCATTGGATTAATAGCATGATGCCAGTAGTCAGCCTTATCCACAGAACTAGCCCCAACTCCAGATCTATGTAATTTCAGGCCGGGTTCCCACTAATTGTGCTTGTTGGTGGACTCTCCCTGAGGCTCTTAAAATCAACCTACTTCAACTGATGAAGGCCTCTAATAGACCCATTTTACTGACTTCAACAATCAACTGGTTGAAAATATACTTTTACATGAGTTTTCAGTTATTTAAACGTCAAGTGGATTGCCTTTGATCTCAAATGCTCCTGTTTCGTATTAATTCCATCTTCGGCAGCAATAGTCAATCTGCACACTAAAATATATTGAGGAGCGGTTTTTAATGGATTTTATTAAAGCAGTGTTAGTTTTGCCGGGTAGTGGTGGAATTGGAGAGATAAATTGAAAGAAGTGACATGTCTTGCTGGTGTAATTGAGTCTGAAGGTTCATAAGATCATAAGTGATAGGAGCAGAATTAGGCCATTGGGCCCATGAAGTCTGCGCCATTCAACCATGGCTGATCTATCTCTCCCTCCTAACCCCATTTTCCTGCCTTCTCCCCAAAACCTCTGACACCCGTACTAATCAAGAATCTCTCTATCTCTGCCTTAAATATATCCACTTACTTTGCCTCCACAGCCTTCTGTGGCAAAGAATTCCACACATTCACCACCCTCTGACTAAATAAATTTCTCTTCATCTCCTTCCTAAAAGAAAGTCCTTTAATTCTGAGGCTATGACCTCAAGTCCTAGACTATCCCACTCATGGAAATATCTTCTCCACATCCACTCTTTCCAAGCCTGTCACCATTCTGTACAATAGTTTCAATGAGAAGGTTGGGGAGGTCCAGGACAAGCGGTCACAGCTTAAGGATAAGGGGGAAATCCTTTAGGACCGAGATGAGAAGGACTTTTTTCACACAGAGAGTGGTGGGTCTCTGGAACTCTCTGCCACAGAGGGTAGTTGAGGCCAGTTCATTGGCTATATTTAAGAGGGAGTTAGATGTGGCCCTTGTGGCTAAGGGGATCAGAGGGTATGGAGAGAAGGCAGGTACGGGATACTGAGTTGGATGATCAGCCATGATCATATTGAATGGTGGTGCAGGCTCGAAGGGCCGAATGGCCTACTCCTGCACCTAATTTCTATGTTTCTATGTTAGCTGGCTCTCTCTTTACATTGGGTTTTGTAGACATCACAGGAAGCAAAGGTGCAAAGATAGCGGAGTCAGGGGACATGGGGAGAAGGCAGGAACGGGGTACTGATTGTGGATGATCAGCCATAATCATATTGAAAGGCGGTGCTGGCCCGAAGGGCTGAATGGCCTACTCCTGCACCTATTGACTATTGTCAAAGGGGGAGGATAACTGCAGCGGTACAGCAACTTGGGTAGAGATGGAACATTGCAACCCCAGTGCAGATTCATGCATTGCTTGGAAGAATCTGTGAATAACTAGAAAGGGTTAAGAAAATTGATGCATGACAATTTCATGTGAAGCCTTATCTGATAAGATGCCCGTATCTTCTGGGCATCTATTGTGCAAAGGACATTTGGCAGCCCCCATCCCTCAGCATAGATGGTCTTCTTGTGATAAGCGCATGTCGGTGTGTACTACAACTGATGTGCGACATCAAGCATCACAAAGTACATAATTGCAATGTAATTATGCAATTACAAAAACAAACCTCCCAGTGACTTTGCAGCGTGTCTTTCTGTCTGAGAAAATAAATTCAGGAGCCTCTGTCATTGCAATGCTCGTCTCTACTAAGAAAATACAAACTTATGCTCTAGAAGTTAAACTAGGACTTTCGACCCTTTATGTTTAGTCTGTAATTCAATTAAGCCATGGTCGATCTTTTAACTCAGTGCCACCACGTCACTTGTTAATGCTAATAGACAGAGCATCGCAAAGTACAGAAATCAGCCCTTTATCCCTTCATGTCCGCATTGACATTTTCCCTGTCGATGCGATCTAATCCATCCAATGTATCTTAATATCCACCAATCTTCCCCCATCCTCTGTATGCAGGTCGGCTCCAGGTTATTCAGTTGTTCGTAACCCAAACGGACTCGAAACCCAAACAGAAATGTGGCTGCCGGCAATATATTTAAATTTAAAAATCTTCGATTGTTTTTTCTAAAGCATTCGAGGTTGAGGGGCGATCTGATGGAAGTTTATAAAATACCAAGAGGCATAATAGATAGGGTAGACAAATCAGAATTTGTCTCCTAGAGTGGAAATGTCAAATATGAGAGAGCATAGGTTTAAGATGAGTCGGGGAAAGTTGAAAGGCGATGTGCAGGGCAGGTTTTTTTAAACAAAGAATCGTAGGTGCCTAGAACATGCTGCCAGGTGATGGTGAAACCAGATATGGTGTTGACGTTTAAGATGCTTTTATTTGGGCACATGAACATGCAGGGAATGGTGGAATATGGATCATGCACGGATAGAAGGGATTAGTTTAATGTGGCACAGACATTGTGGGGCAAAAGGCCTGGTCCTGTCCCTTACTGTTCTATATTCTATGGTCTATATTCCATGCTCTTAAAACATAGCCCCTTCGTGGGCAATGAGAACTTAAACCAGGGCATTCAATTCAACATTCAATTCGCTGCAAGATGCAATGATATTGGCGCATGACAGGAGATGCCTGCAACCTTGCAGCAGTGGTAGATCCACCCCCCTAATGCTTGCATGTATATACAGGCTGTACATAAATCATGCATTTGTATCCTGGGGAGGACCAGTACTCAGCAACTAAGCCTCCACAGTCCTCTTGGTCAGAGAATTCCACAGATTCACTGCCCTCTATGTGAAGAGGTCCCTTCATTTCCTTCTTGGGTGCAACATTTCACTGTAGCGTAATCCGCTATTTAGAGATAAGTTGAGCCCCGGGTTCTGGGCTCTGCTGCTGAGAGAAACATCAGCCCTGCATCTTCCCAGTCAAACCCTGTAAGGATCTCCTCCCATTCTTCCCAACTCAAGACATCCTAGGCTCAATCCTCGTACAACAACTCCTCCACTGCAACAATCATTCTGGTGAATCTATTGCCCCTTCTATCACATCTGTAGCATTACCCAGTAGAGGGACCGGACCTGCACGCAGTAATCCAGATGTGAGCTCACAAGCACCCTTGTATCCAAATCTTCCTACAATGATGTGTAAATATACCATTTGTCTTCCTCATTGCTTGCTGAACCTACATATTCTCGTGATTCATGTACTAGCACAGTCATATCTCTCTGACACTAACGCCTTTCAATCTCTCGTTATTGAAAAGCATAACCTGCATAATTAGGACCATTAACCTACTGAATGACTGCACAAGCCACACTCGCACATCACACACCTAACATGCAATCAACTGTATTGGACATATTACACTTGGATTTGGACTGGAGGGGGTGAAGACCGATGGATTTCATTCTCTGCATGACATGTGAACTGATGGGGGGGGTAGTTTTAGTTTAGAGATACAGCGCGGAAACTGGCCATTCGGCCCACCGAGTCCGCGCCGACCAGCGATCCCCGCACATTAACACTATCCTGCACACACTAGGGCCAATTTGCAATTATACCAAGCCAATTAACCCGCAGACCTGTGTGTCTTTGGTGGAGCGTGGGAGGAAACCGGAGATACCAGATAAAACCCACGTAGGTCGCAGGGGGAATGTACAAACTCTGCACAGACAAGCACCCACAGTCAGGATCGAACCCGGGTCGTAAGGCTGCAACCCTACCTCTGCGCCAGCGTGCCACCCCACTGGGCAGCTTCTGCAATGGTTCAGCAGGTGAATGGTCCTAACTTGTTCACAGGCTATTTCATTAACTGGAGTTAATTCCACAGCTTTGATAGAGGAATATACGAACTTGCATCTCCTGACCCCAGTCCTCTGAATGATCAGCTTCATAACCTTGGTCGTTCCAGTGGACCTGACATCCATGCAAATGACTGAGCATTTTGCTGTTAACATTGGTTCCTGGGGATGCGTGATACGGGTCTGGGTACATTGAGGGTACTTGTAATCTTGAGAGCGGTTGTTGGGGAGGGAGCGACCGTCATTAATAAGCGTAGGCAGTGGGTGTCACGGTGGCGTGCTGTAAGTTGCCGCTTTACAGCGCCGGAGATCCGAGTTCGGCCCTGACTACGGGTGCAGTCTGTCCGGAGTTTGTACGTTCTCCCCGTGACCTGCGCGGGATTTTCCCGGGATCTCCGGTTTCCTCCCACACTCCAACGACGTTCGGGTTTGTGGGTTAATTGGCTTTGGTATAATTGTAAATTGTCCCTAGTGTGTGCAGGATAGTGTGAGTGTGCAGAGATGGCGGGTTGGTGCAGACTTGGTGGGCTAAAGGGCCTGCTTCCACGCTTTATCTCTAGACTAAACACTGCCTTCTAGACCCAGGTCCAATCCCGGCCTTGCTGCCTGCGTGGAGTTTGCCTATTCTCCCTTTGACTGTGTGGATTTCCTCCCAGATCCCAAAGATGTGAGGGTTAGTAGATGAATTGGTGTGAAGTTGGGTGGCAGAAGCTGCGGGAAGTGGGAGAATGCGGAGAGAGTTAAAATACATAGGCGTTGGTATTGGATTAGCATAAATAGGACGTTGATGGTCACGGTGAGCCGCGGCCCACCGCAGCGACAGGCAAGGTTCGCACGCCACGGAACCGCTGAGAGCAAGAAGGGCAGCCGAGAGCAATCCTGCGGGGTGGGGGTGGGGGGGGGGGGGCACCGAAAACAAAGGCGGGACCCAGCGGGGGGGCTGCCTGCTGCCACGTGTGGCGGCCGGCCTGGTTCGCCGCTGCGAGCAGAAGAAATGACTGTCCAATTAACTCTTTGTAACGTCGTCAGCGCCAGAAACATGGCGAATCTTTGGGCACTGCCGAGGTGAGGTCTGCTGCATGATTGTACCGGGTTGAATGCAGAATAAAGAATTTCACTGCACCCAGGTACATGTGGCAATAGAGCATCATTGAATCCACGAGGTACGAAGGGTCTCACCCATTCCTTCCCTCCCTGTCCTGCTGAGTTACGCCAGCATTTTGTGTCTATCTTAGGTATCACTGAATCATTGAGTTGCATAATTGAGTGTAAAGGACCAAAAGGCCTATTTCTGTGCGGTTTGACTCGACAACTATCATTCTCCTACTCTGCCTTACTCAGTCCCCATGAATACACAGGCATGGTTCAACCCACAACAGCCTTTACACTTTGCCGAATCCAATAGCCCTCATTTATCTATACCTAGATAACTATCTCCCTTCTGATGTTGTGACATCCCAGATTCCCCTTAAGTGCATCTTGTTGCTCACCTTAGACGCTCACTCTAATCCCCAAATCTTGAGCATGAATGAAAGAGGCAGTTTAAAGCTTCCTTCTCTCCAATTTCAAATGGAACAATAGGTCTATGTAAACTCAAAGTACACGTGACAGCTCTCTTTAAGATTATTATGACTGCAAGTCCAGTAATTGAATATATAACTAAATAAGATTTCAACGGCAGACGCACAGTGGACAGAGCTCCCTTTTTTACACTGAGAGTGACGGATTCTCATTGTTGCCCTGGAGCAGATGTGGGCCCATGTTAAGCCGTGTAAGTACGTACATATAGAAACAGGGAAACATAGAATATAGGTGCAGGAGGAGGCCATTTGGCCCTTCGAGCCTGCACTGCCATTCATTGTGATCATGGCTGATCATCCACAATCAGTAACCCGTGCCTGCCTTCTCCCCATATCCCTTGATTCCGCTAACCCCGAGAACTCTTATCTAACTCTCTTTTAAATTAATCCAGTGAATTGGCCTCCACTGCCTTCCGTGGCAGAGAATTCCACAAATTCACAACTCACTGGGTGAAAAAGTGTTTTCTCATCTCAGTTTTAAATGGCCCCTGGTTCTGGACTCCCCCAACATTGGGAACATTTTTCCTTCATCTAGCTTCTCCAGTCCTTTTGTAATTTATACATTTCTATAAGATCTCCTCGCATCCTTCTAAATTCCTGTGAATACATGCCCAGTCTTTCCAATCTTTCCTCATATGACAGTCCCGCCATCCAGGGGATTAACCTCGTGAACCTACGCTGCACTGCCTCAATAGCAAGGATGTCCTTCCTCAAATTAGGAGACCAAAACTGCAGACAATGCTCCAGATGTGGTCTCACCAGGTCCCCGTACAACTGCAGAAGGACCTCTTTACTCCTACCGTATGCTCAAATCCTCTCGTTATGAAGGCTGACATGCCATTAGCTTTCATCACTGCCTGCTGTACCTGCATGTTTACTTTGAGTGACTGGTGTACAAGGACAGCCAGGTCTCTTGCGCTTCCCTTTTTCCCAATCTGACACCAATAAGATAATAATTTGCCTCCTTGTTCTTGCCGCTAAAGTGGATAACCTCACATTTATCTACATTATACAGCATCTGCCATGCATCTGTCCACTCACTCAACCTGTCCAAGTCACCCTGCAAACTCCTAGCATCCTCTTCGCAGTTCACACTGCCATCCAGCTTTGTGTCATCTGTAAATTTGCTAGTGTTATTTTAAACCCATCATCTAAATCATTAATATATATTGTAAATAGTTGCGGCTCCAGCACCGAGCCTTGCGGCACTCCACTCGCCACTGCCTGCCATTCTGACAGGGATCCGTTTATTCCTACTCTTTGTTTCCTGTCTGCCAACCAATTCTCTATCCATGTCAATACCTTAAGGGCCTGTCACACTAGCGCGCGATTAGACGCGACAAGCGCGACCTACCGTGGTCGCTTTAGTCGTCCGGCCTCGCGTGACCCTGTCCCACTGCGATCGCCGGAGTCTCGTGGAGTTCCGCGGACTCGTGTGGAGCTGGTGTCGACATCGCGCGTAGTGTCCAAACACCGACACTGCTTAAAAATTACGCGCGGCAAAATCCTGTCGCGCAGAACGTGATGACGTTTTGACGTTGTGCGTCTTCAGCGTGGCGTTGCGTGATGACGTCACTGCCCGACGTCGTGCAACGCGCATGCTCATGCGCATCGTCACGTGATGAAAAATAACGTCCTTCCTTCGGACGTCGCGCGTGTAATCGCGCGCTAGTGGGACAGGCCCTTCACTCGCACCGGGATCGCCTGACCCCCACGCGACCCCCGCGTCCGAATTTGTCGCGCTTGTCGCGTCTAATCGCGCGCTAGTGTGACAGGCCCTTTACCCCCAATACCAAGTGCTCTAACTTTGCCCACTAACCTCCTGTGCGGGACCTTATCAAAGGCTTTCTGAAATTCCAGATACACTACATCCACTGGCTCTCCTTCATCCATTTTACTTGTCACATCCTCAAAAAATTCCGGAAGATTAGTCAAGCATAATTTCCCCTTCATAAATCCATGCTGACTTGGACCAATCCTGTTACTGCTTTCCAAATGTGCCGTTATCGTATCTTTAATAATTGACTTCAGCATCTTCCCCACCACCGATGTCGGGCTAACTGGTCTAAAATTCCCCGTTTTCTCTCTTTCTCCTTTCTTGAAAAGTGGGGTTACATTAGCTACCCTCCAATCCACAGGAACTGATCCTGAATCTATAGAACAATGGAAAATGGTCACCAATGCGTCTACGATTTTGTAAGAGATATGTAAGAGGAACTGCTGCCGGTGTAAGCGGTGTAAACTACCCAAGTGAAATATGTGGTGCTGTTCCTCCAATTTGCGCTAACCCTCACTCTGGCAATGGGGGAGGCCCAGGACAGAAAGGTTGGATGGGAGGGGGAGTTGAAGTGCTGAGCCACCGGGAGATCAGGTTGGTTAATGCGAACTGAGCTGATGTGTTGGGCGAAGCGATCGTCAAGCCTGCGCTTGGTCTCACCGATGTAGAGAAGTTGACACCTAGAACAGCGTGTTCCAGGTATCAACTGGAGGTGTTCAACTCCCCCTCCCATTCCGAATCCAACCTTTCTGTCCTGGGCCTCCTCCATGGCCAGAGTGAGGCCCAACGTAAATTGGAGGAACAGCTCATCATATTTCGCTTGGGCAGTTTACGCCCCAGCGGTATGAACATTGACTTCTCCAATTTCAGGTAGTCCCTACTTTATCCCTCCTTCCCCTCCCCTTCCCAGCTCTCCAGCACATGCCTACTGTCTCCACATCTTCCTTTCTTTTCCCCGCCCCCCCCTTGACATCAGTTTGAAGAAGGGTCTCGACCCGAAACGTCGCCTATTCCTTCTATCCATAGATGCTGCCTCAGCCGCTGAGTTTCTCCAGCATTTGTGTCTACCTGGAATTTTACACTGCCATTTATTACCCGATCCCTAGGGGTCCTGAGATTACTGACATCAACAGTATGGATTAACTGGAGTCAAGTATATTGTTATTTTGTGGAGGTGACAAATATTTCCTGCAACAATAAGAGATTTGTGCCAATGTCACGGCTGCAGTTTTTATTGGCGTTTGCATGCGCTGTGCTCCAATCAGCAAATTCCACTGGCTTTCCTTCCACGGTCTAATAAATGTTTTAAACCAACATACAAAATCTTACAAAGGGAGTCTGTTTATTCTGTACATTTAATTGGAGCTGTGCATTCAGCATTGTGAGACGGCTATTCGTGGAGAAAACTAACCTCTGAAAGAGCTTAGCAAGTCAGGCAGCATCAGTGGGGGGAAATGGACAGAGAATATTTCAGGTCGGAACCCTTCTCCGCAGAAGAAGGGTCCCAACACTTGGACCAAGAAGGTTCACCACACTGATTCAGGACAGTCTTATGAACAAAGACTGCATAGACTCGGTTTATACTCTCTAGAATTTAGGAGATTGAGAGGGGATCTTATAGAAACGTACAAAATTCTTAAGGGGTTGGACAGGCTAGATGCAGGAAGATTGTTCCCGATGTTGGGGAGGTCCAGGACAAGGGGTCACAGCTTAAGGATAAGGGGGAAATCCTTTAGGACTGAGATGAGAAGGACTTTTTTCACACAGAGAGTGGTGGGTCTCTGGAACTCTCTGCCACAGAGGGTAGTTGAGGCCAGTTCATTGGCTATATTTAAGAGGGAGTTAGATGTGGCCCTTGTGGCTAAGGGGATCAGAGGGTATGGAGAGAAGGCAGGTACGGGATACTGAGTTGGATGATCAGCCATGATCATATTGAATGGCGGTGCAGGCTCGAAGGGCCGAATGGCCTACTCCTGCACCTAATTTCTATGTTTCTATGTAACACAAAATGCTGTCTGTGCACTCCCTTCCACAGATGCTGCCTGACCCACTCACTTCCTCATGCCATCTTGTACCGTGCATTAACGCCAGCTCATCCATCACCTCCTGTGTCCTGACTCACACTGTTTTGTTCATCCACTGCTCCTAACTTCCCTGGTCCCGACTGCCACGGTGTGGAGCCATTGGCATTACCGCGTAGAGTAACGGGCTTTCAGCCACACTGGGAATCCAAGTGAATACGCCAGAAATAGTAATGCATGGATAGGATGCTACAAAGCACTTAATGAGAGGGCTAGAATGAATCCGGAGGTTGGAATGGCCTGATAATGTGCTGCATGTAAATCAATATAAGTCCTGCATCTCTTGGGAAGTATGGGAGGTAGCTCACCCATTCCCTGAACGACTTGTCAACTCAAGGATGGCCGCAGCTGGCACAGAGAGAGGCCTCACCTGCATTTGTATGACATGGATCTGAGCAAAGCCGCAGATGATGTATGAGGTGCCTTCAGCACTGGTCACTCTGCAAAGGTGTTCCATTAATACTTTTGGTATCTAGATGACATCCTGGACCAGTCACTGATTAACCAGTGGCTGAGAGTGGCTGCGATGTAGATTGAGTCAAGGCAGACAGCATTTACTGGACGTGCAGCATCTCTGCCTGGAGAAGTGGAGGATTTTCTCATATTACTTTGTAACAAAGAAGAATTGTCCTTTGAATCATCGAGTCTATGGGAAGTCTCAGAGAAATCATATCAATCCCATTCCCCCACTTACTTCCCCATAGAGCATTCTCCCTCAGTCCCTCCCTGGTGGAATAAAACTGGGTGAGAAAAAGGTCTTACCTTCCACTACCTGCAACCTCCGGCAACCACCTTCAACCAGCATCGCAACCGGCTTCCACTAAAAAATTAACGATTTGTAAAACGGCGACCTATTTTTAGTCGCGGACGGTTTTTTTAAATAATCGCCGGAACGTAGAAGAAGCGGAAACCACTTCCGACCATTAGGGAGACTGACAAAAACCTCCGGGAACCTCCGGGAACCGCACGGAAACCTTGGGTGGGGCGCAAAGTCTCCAGAGGTTTCCGTTCAGGTTTCCTAAGTGGGACAGGGGCATAACTCTCTCTTGAAAGCATCCAGAGGACCAGCCTCCACCGCCCTCTGAGGCAGAGAATTCCACACACTCACAACTCTCTGTGTGAAAAAGTTTTTTCTCATCTCCATTCTAAATGGCTTACCACTTATTCTTAAACTATGGCCCCTGGTTCTGGACTCCCCCAACATTGGGAACATGTTTCCTGCCTCTAGCATGTCCAAACCCTTAATAATCTTATATCAATAAGATTATTAAGGGTTTCAATAAGATCCCCTCTCATCCTTTTAAATTCCAGAGCCCAGCCACTCCAATCTATTAACATATGACAGTTCCGGGAATTAACCTTCGTCATCCCATTGTACTGCCCTTTTTCCAAATTGACACCATTTAGATAATAATCTGCCTTCCTGTTTTTGTCACCTCACATCTATCCACGTTAAACTGCATCTGCCATGAATCTGCCCACTCACCCAATCTGTCCAAGTCACCCTGCATTCTCATAGCATCCTCTTCACAGTTCACACGGCCACCCAGCTTTGTGTCATCTGCAAATTTGCTAATGTTACTTTTAATCTCTTCATCCAAATCATTAATATATATTCTAAATAGCTGCTGTCCCAGCACCGAGCCATGCGGTACCCCACGAGTCACTGCCTGCCATTCTGAAAGGGACCCATGTGGGACCTTATCAAATGCTTTCTGAAAGTCCAGGTACACTACATCCACTGGTTCTCCTTTGTTCATTTTCCTAGTTACATCCTCAAAAAATTCCAGAAGATTAGTCAAGCATGATTTCCCCTTCGTAAATCCATGCTGACTCGGACCGATCCTGCTACTGCTATCCAAATGTGCAGCTATTTCATCTTTTATAATTGACTCCAGCATCTTCCCCACCACCGATGTCAGGCCAACTGATCTATATTTCCCTGTTTTCTCTCTGTCGCCCTTCGTAAAGAGTGGGACAACATTAGCTACCCTCCAATCCACAGGAACTGATCCTGAATGTATAAAACATTGGAAAATGATCACCAATGCATCCACGATTTCTAGAGCCACTTCCTTATGTACCCTGGGATGCAGACCATCGGGCCCTGGGGATTTATCAGTCAGTCCCATCAGTCTACCCAACACCATTTCCTGCCTAATTTGAATTTCCTTCAGTTCCTCCGTCACCCCAGATCCTCTGGCTAATAGATCGGGAAGATTGTTTGTGTCCTCCTTAGTGAAGACGGATCCAAAGTACCTGTCCAACTCATCTGCCCTTTCCTTGATCCCCATAATAAATTCACCCTTTTCAGTCTTCAAGGGTCCAACTTTGGCCTTAACTAGTTTTTACTTTGTCACCTATCTAATGAAGCTTTTACTGTCCTCCTTTATATTCTTGGCTAGATTACCTTCGTACCTCGTCTTTTCTCTGGGCCGGGCTGCCAACCAACGGGGCCACGGGCGAGAAGCTGCTGCTGCACTCCATGGGCTGCACTACATTGGGAGGGGTGAGGCAGGGCCGAACGCGACGCTCCGACCCAACAGCCCCCTCGACCCGAGTAGTAGCAGTCAAATATGGGACTGGGGCGGTCCCGTACGGGACAAACCAATTTAGCCCAAAAAACGGGACGTCCCGGCTAATACGGGACCGTTGGTGACCCTACTTCCCATACACCCACTTTAGGGGTAATTCACAGTCGGCAATTAACCTATCGACCAGTGTATCGTTGGGTTGGAGAGCTGTTACAAACGGAAACAGCCCCTTTGGCCCACCTTGTCCATGCCAACCAAGTCTGTATATTGGGATAGTCATATTTGCCTACATTCCGTCCATATCCCTTGAAACCCTTCCTATCCATATTTATGTATTTGTGTTCTGGGAACAGACAGGCAAACACTCCCAGTCACAGGGGAGTGCACAATGTTTTAGTTATAACATTTTTAGTTATAATTCTCGTGCATTTAGTGGAGGAATTGAGTTCAGACTGACAAGCTGATAGTGTTGTGAGTGGGTGGGGTGATGGGGAGTGCCAATACCTCCAATGCACCACTGTGTGCTTCCTAGTATGTATGATCATCACACTTAAAAGCTTTCAAGTCAGGGTCTGATGGAGGGGTCGGCGAGGTCGAACAAATTATTTTATTCTCTTTAACTGCTGATCTTGTATCTCAATTCAAATGATTCGTAACTCTGATAATGTATCGGAAAATCAGCCTCGTTCCCCAGTTAATGTTTAACCTAGAACATAGAAGAGCACAAGAACAGGCCCTTCGGCCCACAGTACCCCCTGCCGAACATGATGCCAAGTTAAACTATCCTCCTCTGCCTGCACATGATCCATAATCCCAGCATTCCCTGCATATCCACGTGCCGATCCAAAAGCTCATGAATGCCACTGTCAAATCTGCTTCCGCCATCAGGGTATTGGATTTTATTTTCACACCTTTGTGGCCACTCTTGTTCGATATTAGGTTTGATTTATTGCAGGCAAAGTGCTTCAGGGTTAGAGTTAAGGGCCTGTCCTACCAGCATCCGACTCCATGCGATGAGCGCGATCAAACTAGAAGCGGGGGGTCGGGTGGAGGTCGGGTGATCCCCAGTACAGGGCCGTTCCCACCAGCATGCGCCTGCATGCGGCAAGCGCAACCAAACCGGCAGCGAGGGCCGCGCGGAGGTCGGGTGAGCGGCGCAGCGCGGCGCAAAGTGAGGCGAACTTGGAGCGAAGTCTTAAAGGTAAGTTCGCCAGGACAGAGAGGGGCACACAGAGAGGGGCACAGAGGCACACACACACACAGAGGGCCACGGAGCCACACACAGAGAGGGTCACGGAGGCACGATGTCGGGGCGGTGTGTAATGCGTCGTGGCGACTGCAAGCCGTTGCCGCGCGGAATTTTTGAACATGGTCAGTTTTTCGGAGCCCCGCGCGATGTCGGGACGAACTCCGCACAATTCCGCACGGCTCCGGCGATCGAAGTGAGACCGGCCCCGCGACGCCGGACGGCTCAAGCGACCACGTTAGGTCGCGCTCATCGCATAGAGTTGCATGCTGGTGGGACAGGCCCTTTACTATGGCCCCAAATCGCAAGCCCCACCTGGGGTAGTTATCCTCAAAGCTGTTTTGAGTACTGATTCAGAATCCAAGGGCACAGGCAGATCCTTTTCAATCCTTCCAGCCCACCTCCACCTCTCACATTAGTCATCTCCCCAGCTTTTCCCAAGGCAGCTTTGAGAGTATTTCCTCTGCATCGAGCCCACTGCAGTTTTGAGCGAGTGCTGCACTGTCGGAGGAACTTTCTTCTAAATGAGGCATGAAACTTGAATTCCATTACTGTTTCTAAGAAAACCTGGGGAGTTCATGGTGGTGGCATGGCCAACATGTACATCACTATCCTACATGCTACGGACAATTTTACTAATGTTACAGAAGCCAATTGATCTACAAACCTGTCGGTCTCTGGAGTGTAGGAGGAAACCGGAGAACCCGGTAAAAAAGCCAGGCTGCCACAGGAAAAACACACAAACTCCGTACCTGTAGTCAGGATGGAACCCAGGTCTCTGGCGCTGTAAGGCAGCAACTGTGCGTCTGAGATGTTATCGTCCAGGTATTTGAAGCTGCAAATTCTCTCCACCAATAAACCACCAATGAAAACTTACACATGACAAATTCGCCTTTCTGAAGTCAACCATTAATTTCTTGGAATTGTTGATGATGGGGGGTGTTATTGTGGCACCATTCAACCAGTGGTCTATCTCTCAATACATTTGCCGGCACTGGGCCTATATTCGTTGGAGTTTAGAAGAATGAGGGGGGACCTCATTGAAATGTACAGAATAATGAAAGACTTGGATAGTGAATCTAAAGAGAATGTTTCCACTTGTGGGAGAGTCTAAGACAAGATGTCATAACCTCAGAATTAAAGGACGTTATTTTACCTAGATACATAACAATAGGTGCAGGAGTAGGCCATTTGGCTCTTCGAGCCAGCACCGCCATTCAATATGATCATGGCTGATCATCCACGATCAGTACCCCGTTCCTACCTTCTCCCCATACCCCTTGATTCCGCTAGCCCTAAGATCTCTATCTAAAGGGCCTGTCCCACCAGCATGCGATTCCATGCGGTGAGCGCGACCAAACCGGCAGCGGATGCCGCGCGGAGGTCGGGTGATCCCCATACAGGGCTGTTCCCACCAGCATGCGCCTGCATGTGGCAAGCGCGACCAAACTGGCAGCGAGGGCCGCGTGGAGGTCGGGTGAGTGGTGTAACGCGGTGCAAAGTGAGGCGAACTTGGAGCGAAGTCTAAGGTAAGTTCGCCAGGACAGAGAGGGGCACACAGAGAGGGGCACAGAGGCACACACACACAGAGGGCCACGGAGCCACACACACAGAGGGTCACGGAGGCACCTGCAGATAGGTTCACGGAGGCACGACGTTGAGGCGGTGTGTAATGTGTCGTGGCTACTGCGATCCGACAAGCCGTTGCCGCGCGGAATTTTTGAACATGGTCAGTTTTTCGGAGCCCCGCGCGATGTCGGGACGAACTCCGCACAATTCCGCACGGCTCCGGCGATCGAAGTGGGACCGGCCCCGCGACGCCGGACGGCTCAAGCGACCACGTTAGGTCACGCTCATCGCATGGAGTTGCAGGCTGGTGGGACAGGCCCTTAACTCTCTTTTGAATGCATCCAGTGATTTGACCTCCACTGCCTTCTGAGGCAGAGAATTCTACAAATTCACAACTCTCCGTGAAAACGTTTTTCCTCATCTCAGTTCCAAATGGCCGGCCCCTTATTCTTAAACTGTGGCCCGTTTCTGGACTCCTCCAACATCGGGAACATGTTTCTTGCATCTAGCGCATCCAAGCCCTTAATAATGTTATATGTTTCTATAAGATCGCCCCTCATCCTTCTAAATCTCAGTGAATACAAGCCCAGTCACTCCATTCTTTTATCATATGACAGTGCCGCCATCCCGGGAATTAGCCTTGTAAACCTACGCTGCACTCCCTCAATAGCACGAATATCCTTCCTCAAATTAGGAGACCAAAACTGCACACAATACTCCAGGTGTGGTCTCACCAGGGCCACGTACAACTGCAGGAGGACCTCTTTGCTCCTATACTCAACCCCTCTTGAAGGCCAACATGCCATTCGCTGTCTTCACTGCCTGCTGTACCTGCATGCTTACTTTCAGTGCCTGATGAACAAGGATCCCCAGATCCCATTGTACTGCCCTTTTTCCAAATTGACACCATATAGATAATAATCTGCCTTCCTGTTTTTGTCACCTCACATTTATCCACATTAAACTTCATCTGCCATGCATCTGCCCACTCACCCAACCTGTCCAAGTCACCCTGCATTCTCATAGCATCCTCTTCACAGTTCACACGGCCACCCAGCTTTGTGTCATCTGCATATTTGCTAATGTTACTTTTAATCTCTTCATCCAAATCATAAATATATATTCTAAATAGCTGCTGTCCCAGCACTGAGCCTTGCGGTACCCCACGAGTCACTGCCTGCCATTCTGAAAGGGACCCATGTGGGACCTTATCAAATGCTTTCTGAAAGTCCAGGTACACTACATCCACTGGTTCTCCCTTGTTCATTTTCCTAGTTACATCCTCAAAAAAATTGAGAAGATTAGTCAAGCATGATTTCCTCTTCGTAAATCCATGCTGACTCGGACCGATCCTGCTACTGCTATCCAAATGTGCAGCTATTTCATCTTTTATAATTGACTCCAGCATCTTCCCCACCACCGATGTCAGGCTAACTGGTCTATAATTCCCTGTTTTCTCTCTGTCGCCCTTCGTAAAGAGTGGGACAACATTAGCTACCCTCCAATCCACAGGAACTGAGCCTGAATGTATAAAACATTGGAAATTGATCACCAATGCATGCACGATTTCTAGAACCACTTCCTTAAGTACCCTGGGATGCAGACCATCGGGCCCTGGGGATTTATCAGTCAGTCCCATCAGTCTACCCAACACCATTTTCTGCCTAATGTGGATTTCCTTCAGTTCCTCCATCACCCTAGATCCTCTGGCTAATACATCGGGAAGATTGGGAGACTGCCATAACATCGGCAAGGAACTGCAGTCCATTTGGTAGACATTGCACCTACAGTCCGGTGAAGGAATGAACACCTAGGGCAGTGTATAGGATGCCATTTAAGTGGGCTGGTTTGTAATGGACCCTACCTAGCATGCTCAATTCCATTGCTCAATTAATTCCATGAAAATCAAATGTACAGATGCTGGAAATGCCAGAAACATTGAGCAGATCAGGCTGTGTCAATGGTTTGAGATCCGTTATCAAAACTGGTCATGGTTGCTCACATACCTTTGTTTGAGTGTTACTTGCCACACATCAGCCCAAGCCTGAATGCTGCTGGGTGGGAATTATATTTGTTAGTCTCAACACTGATGAAGACATAAATTGTCTGATGAGTTGTGAACGGAATTAGGCATTCTACAATCATTGACAAGCCTCCTCACTTCTGCTCTGAGGATGGAAGCAAGGTCCTGAGGAACCCATGGGGGATGTCCTGGGATGAGGGACCTCCGTCAACTACAACCATCTCTCTTTGTGCAAGCTTTCACCTCAACCAGTGGACTGCTTTCCCCTTGATTCCGAATCATCTAACTCCAAATGGGGCTTCTGGGTGCCAAGTGGTGCCTTGACCTAACAAACAACCATTCACACATCACATCTTGAATTCAGTCCTTTGGTTGATGTTTGGATGAATCACGCCAGGAGGACTGGAGTGGGTTCAATGCTGACCTCCCATGCTGTCTGTGTGGAATTTGCTTGTCCTTCCTGTGACCACGAGGATTTCCTCTACGCGTTCTGGTTTCCTCCCATATCGCGAAAAAAAACACATGGGGGGGTTTATGACATCCTGGGATGTCAGGACTGTCTTGTGAAGATAGACTGGATAGACTCGGTTTAGACTCTCTAGAATTTAGGAGATTGAGAGGGGATCTTATAGAAACGTACAAAATTCTTAAGGGGTTGGACAGGCAAGATGCAGGAAGATTGTTACCGATGTTGGGGAAGTCCAGGACAAGGGGTCACAGTTTAAGGATAAGGGGGAAATCATTTAGGACCGAGATGAGAAGGATTTGTTTTCACACAGAGAGTGGTGGGTCTCTGGAACTCTCTGCCACAGAGGGTAGTTGAGGCCAGTTCATTGGCTATATTTAAGAGGGAGTTAGATGTGACCCTTGTGGCTAAGGGGATCAGAGGGTATGGAGAGAAGGCAGGTACAGGATACTGAGTTGGATGATCAGCCATGATCATATTGAATGGCGGTGCAGGCTCGAAGGGCCGAATGGCCTACTCCTGCACCTAATTTCTATGTTTCTATGTTTCTATGAGTTTATTGGGCACTGTAACTTGCCCCTAAATGTCTAGATGAGTGTAGAATCTGGTGGGAATTGATAAGAATATTGGGAGAATTTAAATAAAATGGGATTAAAGTAAGTTTAGTTTATGTTTGTGGTTTTTATATGAGTGTTTGATGGTTGGTGTAGACTCAATGGGCTGAAGGGCCTGTTTCTGTGCTCTATCTCTCCACGACTCAAACTGAGTGTGAGGGGGGAGGGGGTGGGTTGTGAGAGTCTAAATGGAGACTGCAGTGACATAGCTTCAATAATTTTGAGTCCATCCATCGCATTAGGAGAATTTAAATCCAATTAATTAATTAAGTTAGGAATAAATCAGTAATGGTGACCATGGCACTATTGGATTGGCATAAAAACGTTGTCTACAATAGTTCACCAATAACCCCAAGGGAAGTGAATCGGTCCTTAGCTGTGTGTGACTTCCGACCCTCACCGATGTGATTGCCTCGTAACTGCCCTCTGAAGTGACCCAGCAAGCCAGTCACATCAAGGACAATTAGGATCAATAAGGGATAGTGGAAAGATCAGCAATACATACTCCACCTAAAAGGCTGACAAAGGTTGATACCTGGAGCCTGGGGCAAGTTGTGGATGTAGCCCAGTCCATCAGATAAACCAGTTTCCCCCCCTATTGACTCCGTCTCCACTTCACGCTGCCTCGGGTAAGCAGCCAACATGTTCAAGGACTTAGACATCTTCTGTTTCTCCCGTCAGGCTGAAGATACAAAAGCCTGAAAAAACGCACGAGTAGATTCAGGAAATGTTTCTTCCTCGCTGTGATCAGACCACTGAACGGCCCTCCCATGTAATCTCGATCTTCCAGTCTACCTCATTATGACCTCTGCACTTTCTCTTTTTCTATCTTTTTCAACTCTGTGATGCTGTAACACTATATTCTGCACTCTGGTTATTTTTCTCTCTTCATTACGTTTGGTACTTGTGACTGTACTCATGACTGTACGGATTGCAGAA
>OY740788.1:77283464-77290964 GCA_963514005.1 Raja brachyura | reverse complement strand
TCCAGCTGATTATTCTAATATTCCTTTGAGCAACTAGAATCAAGGTCGGGGAATTCCCTAGTTGAAGGAATGTTGGCAAAGTCTTGCCAAACTATGGTGACGTTCTTGAAATGTCTGACTGGTGAAGGTTGAGCATGGCTTTTAGAAGCGCTCACAGCCCTAAGCAGTGTGTGATGGGGTAGGTGGGAGTGGGGGGGGGGGGGGGGGGTGTGTTTTTGGTGGTTCAATGCCAGCCTCCAGAATGCCAAGCTACCCCTTTGCTAAGTGCTAGCACGCAACTTCCTTACCAATCTATGTTACCCTCCCCCATGCCTCCCCAGTATTCAATTACGTGGGATAGGTTTGTTTTCCTTGGAGCAGGGAAGGTTGAGGGGGATCTGGTGGTAGGTACATAATTACTAGGGCTATACTTAGGGTAGATATCAAGGAAAATATCTGGACGGCAGTGGCAGTGGTGGGTGCCCAAGATTGGTAGATATGGGTTTAAGGTGAGGAGTGAAGGGCTCAGGTTCAAGCCCAAGTTACATTTATTGCCAACATGCACCAATTGGGACAGAGAGATTTGAGTTACCGAACGACCATTCAAATAAAAAGTTCACAATGCACGATAGAATTTAACATGAACACCCCCCCACAGCGGAATGTACGTTTCCCACCGTGAGGGAAGGCAATAAAGGGTTTAGAGGGGATGTGGTGACTACGCTGCCGGAATAGATGTGGCATCTTGCCCCTGACTCTCTCTGAAGGAGGGTCTCGACCTGAAACGTCACCTATTCCTTTTCTTCACAGTTGCTGCCTGACCCGCTGAATTACTTCAGCTTTTTGGGCTCTGCGAAGGAGACTAGTCCTCTCACTTTTGGGAAAGTCAGCTCTTTATACAATTGGGCTCAATCCCCAACTCGTACCCCTCAGCTGTGCTCTTGGTAGTATTTGCTCGGTTTGTTTTCGGGATGTCGCTATCCCGTGCCGCCCGTGCCGGCCGACCAACGTGCATCTGACGCGTTGCAACATGTCTCCCCATCCCTCGCTACCTGCACCTTTCCTCGTTGTTTAGTGTGTTCTCTTCTGAGGCCTCTCTTGGTCCTCATTCTTAAAAGCCTACGAATCAAACAGGTGTAACAGCTTAATAGCGGTAAATGTGTCACTTTTGCAGATGCTGGATGTCAGCGACAGACTTCTTGAGATGCAGCGGTTCGGGGTTGGGGGGGGGGGGGGGGGAAGGCCAGGGAGAGGCTCAGAACAGGCCCTGCCTGAGGCAACGTGTGGTGGGCCAGTGGGACAACCTGCCTGATTAACTGGAACCTGGTCTGCCGGAGAATGCAGTCACTTATAAGTCGAGGGTCCTTCGGGCAAATGTCGGCATTCATAATTTATCTCTTTAGGCGCTATTAAGCATTATATCCAGAGATCTTGCATTTTAATAATTAACAGGGAATTAGAGCTGCCGCACTGAATAATTAATAACACTGGCTACTTTAGGTGCATTGGTTTCCTCTGGGTATGTTGGGGTGTTTATTGCTGAAGAACAGCCAGGTTGCACTCAAGACACAGCCATCTTGCAAGGGAGCGTCTGTGAGAGTGGCACAAGAAATAAGGGTGGGAGGGCGGGAAGGAAAGAGTGAGAGAGAGAGAGAGGAGAGAAAGAGGGTGGGGAGAGGGGTGCGGAGCAAGAGAGAGGGGGAAGAGAGAGGGAGCGAGAGAAGGGTGGAAAGAAAGAGAGAGCAAGGCAGAGGAAGAGAGAGTGAGTGTGCAGAGCAGGTGAAGAGATGACCGGAAGAGGGAACTTGAGGGGAAGATTGGGAGAGAGAGCTGGAGGTGGAAGAAGGTTAGGAGAGGGAGCCAGGATACGGGAGAGGCCAAAATAGAAGGAGGGAGGGGGACGGAATGTACAGTGGGAAATAAGAGAGGGGACGGGATAACAAAAAGAGAGTGAAGGCGATGAGGAGAGCGAGAGTGAGAGAGAGAGGACTAAAAACGAGGGAGATTGGGTGAGGGAGGTAACATGGGAAAGGAGGGAGAGTGGGAGAGAGGGGGAGGTGGGTGGATGAAAGGGAGGGATTGAGGACAGATAAAGGGAGGGGAACTGGGCAACAAGAAGAAAAGAGAGGGGGCAAGAGAGGAGCAATGGGGAGAGGGTGGGGGGATAGTGGTGGGGGTGGAGGGATGAGCAATGGGACGAGTCGCTCTAAGACTCTGATGTGACAGGGCTATTGACTGTCAGAAACCGTCTTCCCCATCTCCGGCAATAAAACTATCCAGTCCCGCTATTTTCACCGTGGCTCCCTAGTGATGCCGATGGCAGCTTAGAGTTTGGAGGTTTCCAGGGTCTCCGTATGATCCTGAAGGGTTAGAATACCGCACCTGCCGCCCTTCCTCTGAGTGCACGATCCACAATGCATGTTTCCCCGGTCCACTTCCTCCTCTCTTTTACCGCGTTTGGTCCAGTTCTATCAGCTGCCCTGCGTCAGGGCTCTTGCACGCACGCCTGTCCGCCCCGCAGGCTACCTGCGTGGAATCCGGGTTTATCTTATGGGAAGGGGCGACGCATGGGAAGGGTCGCAGCGGTGGAGCTGCTGCCTTACGGCGCCAGGGACCCGGGTTCGATCCTGACCATGGGCGCTGTCTGCACGGAGTTTTTCTACGTTTTTCTCCCTGTAACCGCGAGGGATTTCCTCCGAGATCTTTAATTTCTTCCCACATTCCACACACACACAGGTTTGTGGGTTATTTGCCTTCGGTAAAAATGGTAAATGATCCCTTGCGTGTAGGATGGTGCTAGTGTACAGGGCATTAGCAAAGGGCATTAGCAAAGGGCATTAGCAAAGGACATTAGCAAAGGACCTGTTTCCACACTGTATCTCTGAAGGCTGAAGAGATTAGCGGTCTTGGTAGCGATGGTTTTCCCCCGGCAGGCGAATCTATAACCATGAGGAACGCCAGCCATGGTATTGACGATGACGTGGCAGATGGGATGGTATCCAGGGTCTCCGGATGGATAGTGAATCTTTGGAAGGTTTCACCAGAGAGGTCTGTGCATGCTCCGACAAGGTGTCTGTTTAATCAGTGGATTTCTTTGTGTTATGGGAATCCAGGGCTATGGGGTTAGTGCCGGACAATGCCGCTGAGGTAAACAATCAGCAATGAATGATGAAGCAGGCAAGAGGGGCTGAATGGCCAACTGCTACTTCTAATTCTTATGGTCTCATATATTCTGTGTAAGGTCAGCAGCCGCGTCTTGAAGTAAAAGATTTGCAACCTTCTGAGAAAATGAATTTCTCCTCATCTCGGTCCATATTCCAAGACAGTGCCCGCTGGTTCTGGTCGTCCCTTGGTGCAAGTATCCATTGCCTTGGTGAAGCCACCCCTGGAGCATTGCATCTCATACCTAAGGAAGGGTGTACTTGTCATTGGGACTGCAAAGGTTCACCAGACTGATTCCTGTAATGGGGTGTGGAGAGATTGGGTGATTGGGCCTCAGTTATTAAACTGAGGTGAGAATCTCATTAAAGACATAAAATATTGACAGAGCTTGTAAAGGGTGGGTGCAGTGACTAGGTATGTTACAAAACTTACCTTGAGCAGCGCTGCAGTTCTGCCGCTCCCCGTGTGCGCAACTTTGGCGCCTTTCAGAGGGGGGCGGGCTTAAAGTGCCGTTTTTCCACAGTCAGGGAAAATCAATCCATGTCGGGCGATTTCGTTGCGGAAGAAAAATCGCTCCGACATTTCATTCATGAAGGTATTTTTAAATTACTCTAGATTATTTATTAACTAGAGTAATTTAAAAATCACCTTCAAAAGCCGTGAGCGCCGACAACGGGAAGGATTTTGCGTAGGGGAGAAAAAAAGGTACACAGTTTATTTTTATATTAAAAGTTGGATTTTTGGGAGGCTTTAATCACATTTTCACGTTGCGAAATGGGGTCCATAAAAATGTATGAACCAACAGTATTTTTCCTCCCAACTTCACCGCAAACCGCAACGTTCTAATCCACCGCATTCCACTAAAACCCACTTGCTAGTTGATTTAAATGGCCATTAATTTACAAGCATTAAACACTAAATTCCTTCTATTTGGCCTAGAAATTCATGAAAATGAGATTTAAAAATTATGTTATATTGTGGATTATTGTGTGAATGTTATTTGAACACTTAGGCAATTTTAAAAAAGTTTATCTTTTCTTAAGAAATGGATAGATGTTTCGATCTACTCATTGAATTTTGTAATTAGCTACAATTAGATAACTAACTAATTATATGCTTTAATTTCAGGTCATCCAAGTGAGATTGTTTCATATTTGTTTCAGAATGCTTTAATCTATAATAACTGAAAATTTCATTGAGTTATCTTAATTTTTAAGAAGGTTATGGGCTTTTAACTGCTCTAGATCACAGCTTTTGAGTTAAGTCAATTGAAAGGCAAAGGGGAACAAGATGCTAATTTCCGAGTATGTAAATGGTCATAACTTTCTTAATACTGAAGATATGAAAGTGAATTAGGTGTCAAATTAAACTTCTTTTTATGCTTTATCTGATGGGATAAATTGCAGACATTTTGTAACATTGCTACAGTGACGATGTTTCCCCTGGCTGCGGGTCAAGTTGTTGAGTAAAGCACAGTGGCACAGCCAGTATTGCCTCTGCCTCACAGCTCCAGTTGCCTGGGTTCGATCCTGACCTCTGGATATTTGGAGTTTGCACATTCTCCCTGTGACTGCACCAATTTCTCCTGGAAAACTCTGACTTTCTCCCAAATCCCAAAAGACATGTTGCTGTAAAATGCCCCGAGTGTGTGGGTCAGGGGTAGAATCAGTGTGGAGGTGCTGTGAATAGGCGGAGAATAAAAATGGGAATTACATAGAATTAGTGTTAGTGGGTGGTCAGTGTGGACTCAGTGGACCAAAGGGCCTGTTTCCGTGCTGTATCTCCCAATGCCCCAATGTTCAGGGTCTGAGACGAGGAGAGATTCACCATTGTTGGCTTGTGAGATCCTGTACCACAGAAAGTGAGAGAGGCAGAATCACTGAGCACAGTTAGGATAAATATATTTAGACTCAAAAAGGCATGAAGGGTGAGGTTTGTGGAGGGAGCAGGAAGATGGGTATAGATGGGGTGATCACATTGAATGATAGCACAGACTGGAAGGGCTGAAATGCCTCCTCCTGCTCCTATTTGTCATGTCTTTGTGGATGTCTTGGTTCTCTAAACCAGGGCAAGAACCCTTCCTGTGCGTAGCCTGCCCCACCCCTCTCTGAACCTTATGTCTTACAGCGAGATCACCTCTCGTTTTTCTAATGTCCAGGCTTATTTAGTCCCTGCCAGTGAATTGATTCCAGGTGCTTGGGGCAGGCAGAGGACTGCTGAGGGGCACAGCAACTATAAAGGGAGCGCAGTCGACAGCAGCAGCAGCCAGCTCTCGCTTCCCTAGATGGTAATTGCCTGAGTTTACGAGGCATTTACAGCGGGGCCTGATTGCCTGTCTCTCACAGTTCCTGACCTCCAGGCTATAGTTACCAAGCAATGCGCACCCAGAATATCCTTCCCCTTTTGCCTCTAATTAGATCCATTCGCACAGTGTGGGTGTCGCTGATCAGACCTGCGCCGCTCTACGGGAAGGATGAGGAAGCTTTGAAGAGAGTGCAAAAGAGGTTCACTAGGGTAGACACGGAAGGCAGCATCTCTGGAGAGAAGGAATGGGTGACGTTTCAGGTCGAGACCCTTCTTAGGACTGATCCAGGGATGCTGCCTGTCCTACTGAGTTACTCCAGCATTTTGTGTTTACCTTTGGTTGAAACCAGCATCTGCAGTTCCCTCCGACACAGGTTCACCAGCGTACTGCCTAGATTAGAGAGGAACTGGTGAAGGTACTCAGGTGGCAGGAGGAATTAAGATTCAAGTTGTTGACCCAACGTTACGATTGGATTCCTCCAATGTTGGGATACATTAATGCACAGTTCTACTGCTGTTTAACAAGTTGTTGTTGAAGATGCCAGAGCTAACATGAATGAATGAATGAATGAATACTTTATTCTCACATGTGACAAGTCACAGTGAAATTATTTGCTAAGAGTGTTAACCATATAACAATTACAGCACGGAAACAGGCCATCTCGGCCCTTCAAGTCCGTGCCGAACAACTTTTTTCCCTTAGTCCCACCTGCCTGCACTCATACCATAACCCTCCATACCCTTCTCATCCATATGCCTATCCAATTTATTTTTAAATGATACCAACGAACCTGCCGCCACCACTTCCACTGGAAGCTCATTCCACACCGCTACCACTCTCTGAGTAAAGAAGTTCCCCCTCATGTTACCCCTAAACCTCTGTCCCTTAATTCTAAAGTCATGTCCTCTTGTTTGAATCTTCCCTATTCTCAAAGGGAAAAGCTTGTCCACATCAACTCTGTCTATCCCTCTCATCATTTTAAAGACCTCTATCAAGTCCCCCCTTAACCTTCTGCGCTCCAGAGAATAAAAACCTAACTTATTCAACCTATCTCTGTAACTTAGCTGTTGAAACCCAGGCACAAGAGTGTTCTGGAACATAGATCCAGAGATATGAGTTCACGAGACACCAAGGGTGCTGAGGAACTCAGTTTTTTTCAAGGACGGAAATCTGCCATCTGCCATCTACAGAGGGTCTGGGGTATAAATGGCTTCAGATCCTCCATGGTTGTTAGCTGGTAACAAGCTCATCAGTTCTAGGATAGGCAATGCCTACACATGTTGGACCTGGTTCTCCACATCCGTCCCTACCCCTCCTGCTGAAAACCCACTGACTTGCCAGTTCTTTCTTTCCCAGTTCTCAAGAAGGGTCACAGATCCGAAGCCCTGACAGTTTCTCTCTCCACAGATGCCGCCAGGCTTGATGTTTGTAGCAGCTTCTGCTGTTTTGTTTCCGACGTTGTCAGCAATGTCCACATCCCATGAGTTAATAACAAAAAAAGGGCAGAAGCCCCTATACGCGCGGCAACCTCTACATGATCACATCTATTCAATTCCCTCAGAGAGTGTGGTGTTTTAATTGAAAAATTAATACCTTTTTGAATAACGTCCATTTGTGGGGGGGGGGGGGGGGGGGAGCTCTGGTTCAATGTTTCACGTTGATGATTTGGGGGGAAATCCGACCGGCTGGTAATCAGATTCAATGTCATTCAGGGAGCTTTTCCCAAACGCTCCTTCTTTGGTTAATTGTGGCAGCTGCATCGATCCAACCTGCTGGGAAATGTGAAGATGTGACTAATGGTCCCGAATGAGGTGGCTTGGAGATCAGGACTCCACCTTTACCTTGTGGCCGGACCATTCAATAGTTTGATTACAATGAGTAGGAAGCTGTTCCCGAATCCAATACAAAGGAACTGCAGATGCTGGTGTATACCAAAGATAGACGCAAAGTGCTGGAGTAACTCAGCGGGTCAGGCAGCATCTTGATAGAAGATAGATAGGTGACGTTTTGACCCTTGTTCAGGTCTAAAGAAGGGTGCCAACCCAAAACAACAT